>ML685863.1:2520583-2534014 GCA_007922175.1 Pelusios castaneus | reverse complement strand
AAGTCGACTTAAAAGTGCAAGTGTAGACATAGCCAAAGAGATGTTTCCAGTGTGTGGCTGTTCAGTGGGTGAAAGCTACACTGCTTTGGAGTTTCACCAGTTATATTACACAGAAGGAAGATTCTCAGTTGACTTCAATAAGTTTACACAAGCTGAGGATCTTGACCGTGATGTATATCTGACAGTGCAATTCATGTCATTGCTTCATGCAGCCCGGGGATTTATATACCTTCTTTTTCCAGGCTACATTCTGCTGAATTTAGCCACCACATTTTTCCATACCAGGAAGTTCACTGAATGCCAACTGATTCATGCACACTGAGAGTTTGTCTCTGCTGGGATATATGACATGTTGTTCAGTGATCAGTATAAAGCACTGTAGGATCAGCTGATAGTGATTAACTCTAGGGTCCACTCTGATACAGTGTTAAATGCAAGAGTCCACTTCTGCAACTAAAAGCTAAGTTTTATTTATCATTGTATCAGCTAACACATATTATAAATTATATTATTTTGGTGTATAGTCAAGCCCTGATAAGTCTGAAAAATATGTCAATGTATGCTAACTCTCTAGGGCAAAGGGTGTGTATGCAGCTACTCTCTATGATGCAATGGTAATTTATTTATTATTTCTAAAACATTCTAAAGCATTTCTTTCACTGCCTTAACTACATCTTTTCAAGGTGTTTTACTCAGAGGTCGAGGCTGATAAACCAGTTAAACAGCTTTCACATGATGTCCCCCTTAGCCTGGATATGCTCAGCATGGTGAGTATCCAATTTTATACATTGTCAGAATGATTGGAGCCCTTGGTATTTTGAGAGACTTAAGAGTTGGCAGTACTTCTGTAGTAGAAATCTAGAACCGTGGTTCTCAACCTTTTGCAGGTCACAACACAGTTGGCAGCATGTCGCAACCCTGCAGGATATACCAGCCCACCCCCATGCCAAATCCAGCCATCTCCCTGGCTCTCTGCAACACACTAACTGCTGTGTGGCAACACAATGGTGTGTTCCAATATAGTGGTTGAGAACCACAGATCTAGAACACTGACTTCTTTGGCTGTGTGAACAACATATGGGTTTCAGTTCCAAACCCACAGGGATTGCTGGGCAGAGAAGAAATCATAGCACACTGCTGTAATCTAACCAGAAGGCTGAGAGATGATTTTGTATCTGCTAACTTTTAATTCAAAACTGTTGGGACTTTCTGTGGGTTTTAATAACAATTACCTTGGCATCTCTTTAACTATTACTTTTGGTTTCAAGTTCATTTTTTCAATTGAGGAAGGTTCATTTGTGCATGCAGAAAAGGAAGAGCAATCACATACTTCCATTTGCTCTTCTGTGTTCCATGTTTATGTGGAACATGGAAACAGGGGAAATGACTGCCTAGGAAGGAAAACTGCAGAAAGGGATCTGGGGGCCATAGAGAATCACAAGCAAAATATAAGTCAACAAAGTAACACTGCTGGAAAAAAACCAAACACTATTCTGGGATGTATTAGCATGACTGTTGTAAGACATAACGGCTATGATTACACTGGCAAATTAGTTCTAATTAAGGAGGCTTAATTCGAACTAACTAAAGCCATGGCTACACTAGGCTTTAGTTAGTTCGAATTAAGGGCTTCCTTAATTCGAACTAATGAGTTCGAATAGGGTATTCGAAATAAGGGGTTAATTCAAACTAACCAGTTCAAATTAACCAATGTGGCCATGTTAATTCGAACTAATTTCTTAGTTTGAATTAACCAGCCATTGAAATGAATGGGGATCGCTAATTCGAACTAAGCAAGTGCTTGCTTAGTTTGAATTAACATTCCAGTGTGGCCATGCTAGTTCGAATTAAGCTAATTCGAACTAACTAAAATTAGTTCTAATTAGTTAGTTCAAATTAACTAATTCGAACTAATTTTAGCAAGTATAGACATAGCTAAGAAGTAATTCTTCCCCTCTACTCTGCGTTGATAAGGCCTCAGCTGGAGTACTGTGTCCAATGTTGGGTGTCACATTTCAGAAAAGATGTGGACAAATTGGAGGAAGTCCAGAGAAGAGCAACAAAAATGATTAAAGGTCTAGAAGATGTGACCTGTGAGGGAAGATTTTTTTAAAATTGAGTTTGTTTAGCCTGGAGAAAAGAAGACTGAGAGGGGACATAACAGTTTTCAAGTACCTATAAGGTTATTACAAGGAGGAGGGAGAAAAATTATTCTCTTTAACCTCTGATAGGACAGGAAGCAATGCACTTAAATTGCAGCAAGGGAAGGTTAGATTGGACATTAGGAAAAGTTTCCTAACTGTCAGGGCAATTAAGCACTGGAATAAATTGCCTAGGGAAGTTGTGGAATCTCTATCATTGCAGATTTTTAAGAGCAGATTAGACAAACACCTGTAAAGGATGATCTGAAAAATACCATAAGTGCAGGGGACTGAACTAAAGGACCTCTCGAGGTCCCTTCCAGTCCTACAATTCTATGGTTCTGTATATGTGGAGGTCTAAGGCTGTCTCAGCAGAGTTGAATTTTGGCAAACTCCTATGTGCACAAGTGAGATTCTGCCCACTGAAAAGTTTAATTGTGAAATAAAAAGTTCAAAAGTTTAAATGAAATGATGAAAAGTTTAATTGTGAGCTTTAATAACTTCTAACTACAGAAAAAAATGGCAATTTGCATGTTTTTGTCTCCCATGGGATTTTCTGGGATTAAAGTTTTATATTCTTTCACAAAAATCTTGTCTTTTCCCCATCACCTTCCATTTTCTTTCCCCTTTCCCCTATTCTCTTCTTTTCCTTAGCCACTTCATTCCTTTTCTTTTCACCATTATATCATTCACTCTCTTTTTCCCCAATTCCCGCTCTCCTAATCAGTGGTTAAAGTATAATTTGATGGGCCCCGGAACCCTCCTAATGTCCGGGCCCCCTTCCCATATTGTCTTGGCCCCCTTCATGCATGTGCGGGCCTGAGCCCAGGTAGGCATTTGCAACCACTTCTCAGTACCACATGCATCAGTTATCGCTCCCTAAAAATATTTATAATTTTATATGGCGTTTATGTCTATAGCAATTATTGTCACCCCCTCCCCTGCCTCATTAACTCAAGTATGATGATGAAAGCTCATGCAATAAATACATTTGTTAGTCTTTAAAAGTGCTACAAGACTTCTTGTTTGTTTTGCTGAACTAGACTAACATGGCTACCCATTTGGAACTTATCTACCATATGGTTCCCACTGGTCTTATCCCTGATGGAAACTTTCCTAAATAATGCTAACATACACAAAGCTATAATGAAGACTTCAAGAGTATATGACTTCTGTAGCATTGCCAATAGCTTGGGTGCTGATTGAAGTACTTGGAAATATGTTATTTAAACATAGATAGAAAAGGGAAGATGGCATTAAAATCACCATGACTTGTGATTGATAAAATCAGGCCTCACTTTTCCATAGCACCTTCTATCTGAAAAGCTGAAATCACTTTACAAGGGATAATGAACCAAGCTTGGTACCACTCCTAAAGCAATGGTTCTCAAACTTTTTGCATTGGCAATCCCTTTCACATAGCCAGCCTCCAAGTGTGGTCCCCTGCCAAATTAAAAATACATTTTTTTCTAGGCAACACTATTTTAAATGCTAAATTTTAAATGCAAATTTTAAATGCAAAACAAACTGCTTGAGCCCCACCAACTCTTTCCTCACAAATGAAGAACAGCCTCAAATCCACATCACCCCAACCTCGTCCACTAGTGCCCACATCAGACCCCTCCTTCCCCATGTCCTCAGCCCCCATCCCCATTCCCTAAGGTCCTTGCCCTCAAACCCCCACTCCAGCCCTCCTAACCCCCAGCCCCCAGCTTCCCCACATCTTCACTCCACCCCCCTTCAGCCTCCCAACCTCCTCCACACCTCCCCAGGCTCCTCCATCCCTAGCCCCCACTCCAGTCCCCCAATCTCCTCCATCCCTCCCCAGCCCCCCATCCAGTCCCCACTCCAGCCGTCCATAGTCCCCTCCACCGCTACTGAGCCCCCACCAGCCCCCCATCCTGACCCCTTGCTCCAGCCATCCATAGTCCCCTCCACCACTACCCAGCCCCCACCCAGTCTCCTTGTTCCCATGCCCCCTCCGCCCCCCCAGGCCTCTAACTCCATCCATCCCTCTCCAGTCCCCCCACATCCTGACCCCTTGCTCCAGCCATCTATAGTCCCTTCCACCACTACCCAGCCCCCCACCGACTCCTTGATCCAGCGACTCGCGAGTCCCATTCCCACTTCCGGTCTCCGCATTGCCCCTTACCTTAACCCCTGCCTACAAAGACCCGGGACCGGCCTGAGGCAGCGGAGCAGGGCAGCCGGCAGAGGAGCCGGATCAGGCCATGCTGCCGGCGGCCGCCGCCCTCTGCTCCCGCTGCCACATGCCGGCCCCTCGGGCCTGATCCTGCCCCTCTGCCGCCACCACCACACGCAAGCAGCGTGGCCGGATAAGGCCCGAGGGGCCCCTTCCCCTTCCTCTGCCCCCCGCAACCCTTTTCCTGGCTCCACTGCCCACCGCTTCCCACCAGCCCCTTCCCAAGCCCCTTACCTAGCCGGAGGCTTGGAGCTGCAGGGGTGGCCAGCAGAGCCACTCCTGGGCCGGGCCAGGCCACTCCCTCCCTGAGCACGCTCTGTCTGAGCATGCTCAGGGCAGGAGATTTGAACCTCTCCAGCCTCACCACAGCAGGAGTCTGCGGCTTTGCTGGGGGGGGCCCTGGGTGGAACACAGCGTTCCGCCTGGGTTTTCTATTTTTAGGGGCCCCGGAACGCTGGCCCCTAAAAATTGGGGGCCCCGGAACGGCGTTCCGGTGCATTCCCCCTTACTTTAACCTCTGCTCCTGATCAGTTTTCTTCCTTCTTTCTGACCATTTCCTCTTTACTCTTCATTTCACGTGACTGAATTAGGAACGTTCCTATGTACTGCACAGGCTAGAAATTAGCATTGAAATAATAGCATCAAATTCAAATATTTATGGGCAGAAGGGGGATTTATTGATCTTTTTGAAGGGTATTCTGGTGAAGTAGGTGTGGATTAACAAACCTCTTCAAAAGGAAAGGATGGCCTTGGAGGGCTTCACCAGAGGCCATACTGAGTGCCAGCCAGCCTTGGCCCAGCCCTGCCCCTGGAATGGAGCAGTGCGAAAAAGGCCAGCCTTAGAATCATAGAGCTGGAAGGGACCTCATAAGGTCATCTAGTCCAACCCCCTGCTAAAAGCAGGACATCCACATGGCTCATATCCAGCTTCCCGTCCACCATAACCCCTAGGTCCATCTCTACAGCGCTGCTACTTAGCTGATTGGTCCCCAGCCTGTAGCAGTGCATGGGATTTTTCCGTCCTAAATGCAGGACTTTGCACTTGTCCTTGTTGAACCTCATGAGGTTTCTTTTGGCCCAGTGTTCCAATTTGTCTAGGTCTCCCTGAATCCTGTCCCTGCCCTCCAGCGTGTCCACCATTCCCCTCAGCTTGGTATCATCCGTGAACTTACTAAGCACGCAATCTATCCCACCATCGAGATCATTAATGAAAATGTTAAACAGAACCAGCCCCAGGACTGACCCCTGGGGCACTCCGCTCGTTACTGGTTGCCAACTAGACATTGAGCCATTGATTCCTACTTGCTGAGCCCGTTGAGCTAGCGACCAGACCAGCCAGACCAAGGGTGGGGCAGGAATACCTCTGGTGCAGGCTCCCTACTCCACCTCCAGCACCGGCAGAGCAGGGGCTCTCTGCCTCCCTGGCACTCTGGGGGCGATATATATATAATATATATATATATATATTGGTTATATCTTGCTTTGCTGACCCATCACTTATGATTTGCCATCAACTTACATATGTAATTTTGTGAACAAATCCCATTCTGCTTTTCTTCCCCAGGGTCAACTTGATGGACAAGCGATTTTTGTAAGTACTGCATTTCCTGAAACTGTCACAGCTGTGATCCAAAATAAGATTGAACATTTAGAGCCTCCCTCTCCGCTGATTCAGACGCAGTGCACTGAAATGCTCCATAATCTATGAAAATAATGGTACTACTTAGCACTTAAATTGGGCTTTTCATAGTCAAAAGTGCTACAAACATTAACTAATGCTCAGAGCAAGTAGGTAAGAAAGCATTATTATCTCCATTTTAAAGATGGATAATCTTCCACACTAATCATCCAAAACACTTATGAGCGTCTTGCGTAGTTAGGGTAGATCAATAGTATAAGAATGAGAGCCAGGCAGCAAAGACCATAGGAAAGTTGGCCTGCCAGGTAGAGGGGGAAAGACTAGCAGTCAGAGAGGATGGAAGGGGGATATACCGTGTGTGTAAAAGAGAGGAACAAGCAGTAAGGAAGTTTGAGAAGAGATGGGAAGAGAAGATCTGAGCTGAGCTAAAAAGAGGATAGGGCACAGGAATAGGGGAGGCAGAGAAAACACATAGAAAGGTGACAGGAATGGGAAATTAAAGACAATGCTGTGTAGAAAATAAACCCTCTTTATGTCTTTTGCTGCTGACGAATTATTTCCAGTCCTGTGCTCAGTCCAATAGACTATTCCGCTTCCTATAAACATCACCATAAAAGGTTTAGTTTCAGAGAAGGGCTAGGAATTGTTCACAGGTTTTGGTTTGAGACTGAATCAGGATCAGGATATAGACTTGGAGTCAACATTGACAGATTCTTTTGTGTGAGATTTTGTCCAGAAATGGTGGAAATCATGTGAGATCCATGGATTTCAATTTACACTCTCTGGGTTAATGGAAATTTTGCTGAATTTTGGGAGAATCACTTTCTTTGGGAGACTTTCAGGCTATATTTAAACCAGAAGAGGGAAAATGGGCTCCTTCTAGTTTGGGATCTGATTTGCTAACAAAATGGTGGGCGTGGGTTTGCTCTGCAAAGTTTTGAAGGGGTTTCAAATGTGAGGTTCCAGATTTGAGCGATCTATACATCTGATAACAATAATAACTTCAGATGGGCCATTTCTTAGAAAATTAATGACTTACTGGAATTAATCAGATCCCAGCTGTTCATTAATCCCCAGGAAATGCTTTTGAGCTCAGACATTCTTGCTAAAATATTTTTTGTTATAGTCACCAAAGTCAACAGAAATCTGCAATAACACTGGTCAGGTTTGCATAGTTTGTCTAATTTAGACTGCTCTGACTCCATTGACTTCAATGGAGATCCCTCCTGACCTACACTGCTGTGACTGAACAGAATCAGGCCCAGTCTGTAGCTATAAGCATTATCAAATTGGATCGCATGTATTATATCTGGTCTTGTTATTGTTTTACAACATACATCATATAAATAATAACAAACAGGAAAGTACAGTAAAAGGGCAGCTACTGAGGTTCTCGTCCAATTGAATTTAGTGGAGCTGTTCACATGCTACAAGTAAAGCACATGTGGAAACTTGTGGACTTAGGACATTAGAGGTGGAAGTTTCTAGATCAAGTGCCCAGACTTAGAGAACAATGAATAGCCATGAGCTTGTGTGCCCTGACTGGAGAAATACAATTTGTGATAGATTCAAAGTTAGGCCAAGCTGATTTTGCAAAGCTCATGTTTGGCCAGATCTTCAACTTCTGTGAACTGATGTAACTCCATTGAAGTTATCAGTAGACGATCTGGCCCATAATGCTTTAATAAAACGGAGGGCCAAATTCTGCCCCATTGCTTGCCGTTTAAACTTTGTCACAGCTGTTGTGACACAGCCAATGTATTGCAATAGAGATTTCAGCCCCTTGTGCTCCAGCATCACAAGAGAGCAAATATTTTAAGATGCATTAATGATACCACAAGGTGGAACTCAGTCCAGAGGCAGATACATATTTTAACTTGCTTCAAAAGTATTTCATAGAACTTGTAATACTGTGTCACAAAGCCATGATTCTACAACAATCTGTGTCTGCCTCTCTGGAGCTCACTGCAGGATTGGGGTGAGAGGTAGCAATATTAGGCAGTAGAATGATTGGCTGAGTACGGTATTAACCCAAAGGAATAAAGAAGGAGAGGTTATCAGAAAGACCAGTATCAGGAGGTTGGCAGTTAATAAGGTATTAGGATCCTTCATTAACTTGCTACCCCTGGAAATGCTATTTCAAGTTGCCCTTAGCTTTAGGGGAAAGGAACTCTCTAAATTTTCCCATGCACTGTGAGTGATATTTTAAATATCTGGATGATTCTTTAAAAGTGCATTTTTTCATACTCAGGTCATTTGTGCTAGAAGCTGATATTACTGTTTGTTTAAACCCATCTCTCTGTTGTCAGAAACTATGATCTAGCATCTCTTATATATGTGTGTATATTATACCACACATATAATGTATATCTTTCATATAATATCATCCAGTCAAATTATTGACTTTATGTAAATACTTTTATTAATCTTTGGAACTACAGCAGAGGTGTGATTCATGGTTTCCAGAGAAATAGATGGAGAGGAGCCCAAACCAAAACCTATATCCAAGCACTTCAAACTTCTAGGATTTTTTTTACCAGGATCTGAATTTTGCACATGTCCAGATCTTTATTAACATTTGGCTGAGCCAAAGTACAAGATCTGAATAGTTCCAGCTGACTAGTAACACATGCTCTGTAATGGACCAGACAGTGAGATAAATATTCGGCCATGCTGGGAGATTTAAACAGCTCCTGTAAACAGGATCACATATAACAAAAATGATCATATATGTTCATACTTGTTCATTATCATATGGAATTCAGCAATGCCTTCTGTATGGCGGTTAACAGTTTTGCCTTTAGGTTAACCTATCCTGTGATAGCAGCATGAGACAAGAAAGATGCCTGTGTCTTCCACAAAGGGAGGCACTAATTTCAGGTCAAGACTGATAACTAGAGCAGGGCAGTATGTGAGGGAAATTTCAGGGGTCATCTGCTTTCATTGCTTCCTGATCTGTATATAAGCAGAGGTCATTATTTCACACTGCTGCACATTTCTTCCCCCTCAGAAGCAGCTACAGTCCCCTGGAAACAGATAATGAACTTCAGCGTTTGGTTCAAGAGAGGAAAATATGAGACTTAAAGTTCACCAGCCAAAGGATGTGATTGTGAGCGCCATAAAAACTTTCTAGAAACTTCTGAATTATGCTGAGAAATAGGTTTAGGCCAGTTCTATAGATCCCTGTGGGGGTAAAACTAATTTGTCAGGAAATCCGTGACCTTGTCTGTGTATTTTCTTTGTGTGCTGAATAAGCACTGGTGCAATTTTCCTAGGGGCCTACATGGAAAATGTCATGTTAGAGGATTCTCCCATCAGAGCAGGATAGCACACAATGTCATTTTCAGTTATATGAAGCAGATCTGTTACTCTTTTGTATCTTCTTTTCCTTGTCTCTAACAGGAAGTTGTTATTGGTGATTTAAGGCCAGGCACTCCATACCACATTAGTGTAGGAGCTTATGGCTGGGCAGGAAAAGGACGACCCAGCATGCCAAGAGACATTACAACCTTATCCCAAGGTAAAATCTGTGTAAATAGCTTTCCATTATGAAACCGCTGGGGCAGAGATAATCCAAGGCAATTCATTTTGCTGGCAACAGGTGAACGCAGAGTGAGAGCTAAAGCTTCTGTTTTGCTCAGAGTCGTTCATGTCGGAGGGCAGGATGTATTTGTAATGGCAAAATGGCCAGTAACATTATTAAAAGATTTGAAAGGATAAATGCCACCTGAGGCACCAGATGCCTCGTGAACCCTTTATAAATGCTTGCAAGGGCATCTGAAGAAAGGAACCTCTTTCCTCTAGCATATTTCCTGCCCACAATGCAGCATGTAAATCCTAGCTAAATTCATATACAGCACTTTAAACATTTCTAACATTACGCTTTTACAAGTAAGATCGTTTCGTGGTAAGAAACCATTTTGATTCTCAAATCTGAGTGTGGGTGGATGTGTGTGCATTGAGTTTTGTGACTGTAAAATCTGTCTGCTTTTCTAATACTGACTACATGCCATTCTTTTGGCTTAGATAAATGCATATCCCCTGCACCACCCTATCAGCCTCAGGTCATTGTAGTTTCTGATTCAGAGGTCGCGCTATCATGGAAACCTGGAGTCAGTGAAGGAAGTTCTCCAGTTCAGTATTACACCTTGGAGTTTATCAGGTAATCTGTCTATGGAATCTGAATTTTAGTGTGTGTGTTTTTATTTCAAAATCATATTATCAAATTCACACAGAATCCACAGATGCTCCTCATTATTTATTTATTCATTTTATATACTGCCTTTATCACTTTCTCTCTCTTGGTAAAATTTACTGTAGAAATGTAGACAGCGCCAGAGATAATCTCAATTGATATAAAGTCAAGAATAACTCCCACCCTTTGCCTTAAAGAAAATACCCCCCCCCTGGGGAAAGCCTTACTAAACTGGGTTTGAAACATGCTCAGAAAGTCACCAGATTCATGCCCAAGGGAGAAGAGAATTCCAAAGTCAAAGGCCTTTCCCTAAAACTGCCTTCCACCAGCACTTAGAGGAAGAAAGGCGGAGACTGTCAGCTCAATTGTCTCAGCTGATTTCAACTGTCATGTAAGCATGTAAGAAGAGATGGTTTCTTGAGTTCGCAGGTCTCAAACCGCTATGTGCTCTTTACTTTATGGATCTCGTTAACCGTTAACTTCCCACAAAAACTAGGACAGTTTTAGAAAACCTTCAAAGAGACTCTATCATGAATTATCTTAAATGTGCAATAGTATATAATAGAGCTGAATTTTGTAAAATTGGTCCCTTATAGCTATAAGAAGTAGGTGAGTGGTCACTAAGATGTAATTGAACTTGCAACTGTGTATTTGCATGAACAAACATGCTGTAGTACCTAATTATCCATGTGTGCATGCAAATTCATAAGGCTATTTGTTTGTACTGTATGTGCTTGCACATACAAGGGCACAACATACTGGTATGTCTCTTCCTTTGGTTTGGTGAACTGAACATATGTAGATTAGTGAACATATGTTGATTAGTTTCCCTGAAAGTTATTAGGAAAGAAGACACATTTGCCTCTGCAATACTGTGTGCTCTGAGGTCAAAACATTTTTTCCATGATTCAGTTTACCAGGAAAACCACATTTAAAGAATTTTTTTAAAGAGTTTGGTATAGTAAAATCAAAAAACCCCAAACCATTGAATCTCAGGGCTATAGCACAATTACAGTCCAGAAAACAGATATAATAAAAAAGAATTTCTCATGCTGAAAGCCTGCTTCTGAATTTCAAATCAGAGTGCCTAATGCTCAGTGGGTTTGAAATGCCACAATATTTAATCTCTTTGGAACTAATATTTAATATTTAATTTCTTCAGGAGAGTGAAAAATGTCTAATGGACACCATGTAAGGCTAGCTCCAGCTTAGAATTATCAAGAGGTTGCTCCTGTGCCTATTTTCTCAATATAATAGTGAGCTGAATCTTTCCCTCTCATTCTTTTAACTCCATTAGGCAGAAAGTGTTAGAAGGGGATCTCATCGAGTTGGGAGGACTGATTGTGCTTCTCCATCCCTCGTTCTTTGTCGTAGGAAGAGGAGTCTGTAGTTTTATGTGCATCCCTTTATAATACACATTAGTGAAAATAGAAGCTGAGAATGCCATTCCCTGTGTGACACATTGAAAATTCATCCTTGAATAATTTTCCTTTGCTGTAGAGTACATACTTGCATTCTCTTCCATAAGTCAAGAGATGTGAGTAATTGAAATTCAGTGGCTAGTTGTTTCCAGACGTTGGAAAGGAATTCACTAACCGCAGAGGTTTTAAAATAAAACTCAAAATGTATTTGGTCATTTGGGGGGTTATACCCTCTTACATTTGGATGTTCAAGTATGTGTATTTGGAGAAAGTTTAGTGAGTCTTTATCCTTAAATAGCAATTAAAATTAAATGTTTCACTATAGTTTCATTTTCTTTTGCTGCATACAAAAGAATGGCTATCTTTCACTGTTATCGATCAGGAGTAATAACAGTGAAGGGCAATGGGATTATACCAGTGCAAAAAAAAAAAAAAGGGAAAGAAATTCTGAATCAACCTCCTTGTCTTAAATAAGTATTCTAATCTAGTCTGGTTTTGCAGAATCAGTAGTTGTTCTTCTCTGTGCATGACTCTCATTTTCTTGGATTGTGTATCTTTTGTGCTGGTACAACAAGCCAGCAATAACGATGAATTGTTTGAATCATTTCATTCCCTCAGGGGCCAGGACTAGCTTTCTTATCTGTATCCTAGAAAAGCAATACCGGGGAATCTGCCACGGACAGGAAACTATAGTGTCTTCATTTTGTACAACTGGGAATTTTGGGATTAAAATCTCACGGAAATTCAATAAATTAATTACTTAACATGTCTGAGTCTGGGTTTAGAGCTAATTTATAAAATACCTATAGACCAGTACAGTCCTTAAGGAATATGTGAGAGAACAGTTGTTAATTCTAAATAGGAGAGTGGCTTCTTTCTTGGAAACCTAAAGGAATAATTATTTTGCATTTTCATGCTAAGGAATATTTTGACAAGTGACAACTGTGTGAGGTAAAATATTGGACTTCTGCTATTCTAGGTTTTTGTAAAGGGCTTGCCTATAGCTAACACAATCCAAAAAATTCAGCTGGAGCTGAAAGGTGTATTGGGCACTTCCTCTGAAATAGTTAAAGGCTCTAGTCCATTGGGTGCATAACTGAACTTCCAAGTTTAGAGGAACTAGTGCATCAGAATCGCATTTTGGCTAATAGGTTTTTTTTCTTTGTTTGTTTTTTTACAATATCAAGTGTTTCAACAGCATACGTTTCTTAATGAGTACGCTGCTAAAGAATAGGCTACTTTCATTCAGTCTGTTTGGAAACATGGATGGAGAAGACACCTGTTAATATGAATCTCCAGATATAGAGAAAATTAGGCCCCTTTTTCTGTAGCTGGTGCCAGTGGAGGAGCCATTAACAGTGAACCACAGCCTCAACTTCCTGTTCAAGGAGCAGGAGTGGAGACGGCCTCCGCAATAGGCAAACACTCCTTGTTTGGTGAGGAGCTGAACTGTACTGTGTCTCTGTGTGCCAGCTGGCAGCAGAGGGTGAGGGTCTGTCTGGAGTGTCATTAGCTGTGCCTTCTCCTGTTTTCCCCTCAGACAACTGCAGAAGGGTGTAGGAAGGTTGCATGGGGCAGGAAACTACATGCTACAGCAACAGCTGTGAAAAGGTTCTGGTCTAGTGGGTAGCTCACTTCCCCCTATGCCAGTGGTTCCCAGCCTGTGGCCCGTGAACACTGGTGGTCTGCGAAGGTACTGCAGGTGGTCCATATGGGGGTGGTGGGGGAAGATTATGTAATAATAATATCCAAATGAGTAGCCATGTTAGTCTTGGTCAGCAAAACAAACAAGGAGTCCTGTGGCACTTTTAAAGACTAACAAATTTATTTAT
>ML685863.1:2509155-2520483 GCA_007922175.1 Pelusios castaneus | reverse complement strand
AAGTCCTGTGGCACTTTTAAAGACTAACAAATTTATTTATCGCATGAGCTTTCCTGGGAGAAAATCCCACTTTGTCAGATGCTGACGAAGTGGGACTTTCTCCCAGGAAAGCTCATGCAATAAATAAATTTGTTAGTCTTTAAAAGTGCCACAGGACTCCTTGTTTGTAATAATAATATAATCCCGTGTACCTCTTATGCATCATATTCAGTGTTACATTATTATTTGCAATGTAATTTGCTTCACAAACATCCTAGTGTAATATGACATTCTCTGAATTTAGTTAAGTGTTAATCTTTTTCCCACTGGTAGGCCTACTGCAGGTAAATGTACTGTGATGAGTGCAATATGTTTGTAAGTGAGCATAGTAAGTTATTAGAAATAGCTGGGTCTTAATTCCCCTTGATATACAAGTTTGACTTCCGTCAGCCGTAGGCTATGTTAAAAGTGTTTAAAACGGCTTGCTTACGTGGTGGTCTGCAAAAGCTTTCAGTGACGATGTAGTGGTCCACATAAAGGAAAAGGTTGGGAACCACTATGCTGTGCATTTCCATAGCACCCAGAGCAGGGTGCCGAGAGTGAACTCTTTTTGGTGTTCCATTCCCTCAAATAGAATTTGTGATTTCTGTGAGTAATTCCACTGACGTAATGAATTATCACTTAGAACCCAGGTTATTTCAGTCGACATGGCTTGGTAAACTGAATCCATCAACAGCGATCTGTTCTTCACTCTAATCATGGATGCAAAGAGAACATAATTTATAGCAAAGAAAATATAAAGTGCATATAATAGAATGTAGTCTGTATTCACTACATGTCTAAACCACAACCAGGAGAAATTGCCCATACTCACGTAGGCGTAAATCCTTTCCCTGATGAACAACCAAGAAACTGGGCTTTGCAGTGACCACCTCCGTGGGAAAATCCTCTCTTCTAGTCCCGCTGCAGCCTAACAAACAGTCCCATTTGTGGCCAGGGAATCGCCATATTGTGGGGTCAAATGACTGGTGGATCTGTACAGTCCATAGACACAGACACAGAGCCCGCTGTGGTCACAAAGGACAGAATAGAATTTAAATTGCAAGGTCCTGGGACAAAAGCTGTGTTTGTGTTGTTTGTAGAGTACTTAGCACAGTGTTTCTTAAAATGTGGTGTGCCACAAAAGAGTAGTTGGCTGAGGAGTCATGGGCAGATTTCTCAGTTGCTCTTCAGTATCTCCACTTTCATTTTTTTTTAAAGTAATTCTGGCTGTTATGGTTTTGAAGTACAACTGGTTAGGTCTTTCCTCTTGAAATTGTGATTTTTTTTAAAATGGAAAATAGTTTCCACACAATTGAAATTTTTCATGGTAATATTTTGATTTCTGGCCAAAAATAATTTTTTTCTGTAGGGAAAATCAAAATAAAATCTTTTATTTCAGGTCATTTCAATCCAAATAAAAATATTTCAGCTAAACTGAACCAAAATATTTCAGGATACAGTGCCTCGTAGATGTTATAATTCAGGGTTAAGGTTTATGTCCCCATTCTCTTCTCTGGTCCAGGCTCCTCGGCTGAATTATCTCTCAGGATGCATTGTGGTTTCCTTTTACTGAGTCATATGTACATCATGGGAATCACAAAACTGGAGTGCATTATGGGAGATGTTGTCTGGCCAGTGAACCCTGCCCATAGGGTACAAGTAGTAACTGAACTACAACTCCCATGGGGCACCACCACATCATAAGTGAATGCAGTCTAATATTGAATGAACTCAATGCTCATTGTTGCAGTTTGGTTCAATGAACCAAAAGCAGAGCTTTTTTTGTAAGAAGAAAGGTGCTGGTGCTTGGCCAGGGACCTGGGGCCGCTGGCAGCAGTGGCAGGAGCTGGGGCTGCATTGCTGTGGAAAAAAGGTGCCATATTTATTACTCCTGAGTATCAACACAAAAAAAAACCCTGACCAAAAGTAAATGTATACTTCAACTGGAAAAGTCTGAACAAAATGTTTTGGTAGTTCCAAATGGAAAATTTCCAATATTTCAACTTTTCTTAGAGGAGGAAAACAAATGATGAAATATTATAATTTCCTGTGGGACAGGAGTTCTGGTCTGTTTTCCTTAGCTTTGCTGTGATACAGACTTTCAGATCTTGACCTGAATGTAAGCAATGCAGCAATGTCTGAGTTTGCAAAGAGCCTGAAACAATAGCTCTGAAGCAAGACCTGCCCCATTCAGTTCAATGGGTGCTAACTCAAATGCCTACAGGGGTACTTTCAGTGTCAATGTTGTTAACTATATCACTACTCAGACCATGCAGGAAAAGAGAGAAAGTATAATGTTCTGAAGAGCTGCATCTTTGGAAAACTGTGTATGTGAGATGTGTTGACAGACTAGCTAGGGAAAGATAGGAATGTGAAAGGCTATGTCTACACTTACTAAAATTAGTTCGAATTAGTTAGTTCTAACTAACTAATTTGAACTAATTTTAGTTAGTTCAAATTAGCTTAATTCAAACTAGAAAAAATTAGTTCAAACTAAGCAAGTGCCATTCATGGCACTTGCTTATTCAAATTAGCGATCTCTGTTGATTTCAATGGGCTGGTTAATTCGAACTAAGAACCACTCGAACCATGGCCACACTGGTTAATTCGAACTCGTTAGTTCGAATTAATCCTTACTTCTAATACCATATTCGAAGTTATCAGTTCGAATTAAGGAAGCCCTTAATTCGAACTAATTAAAGCCTAGTGTAGCCATGGCTTTAGTTAGTTCGAATTAAGCTTCCTTAATTCGAACTAACTTGCCAGTGTGGACATAGCCAAAGATACTTCAAATAAGAAGGGTAGGCCTGTAACAACACATGACTTGAGAACAAGATTGGTTTCATTTTTATGAATGGGGCTCAACCTTCAAAAGTTTGGGAAATGCTATTATAAGACAGTGAGGCCCTTCTTGGGGTTCTGAGGAATGATTACCATAGAATGGAGAAGTGGGATATAAATAACAGTAATAATGCCCCATAGTGAATTACCTCATATGCAGAGTATTTTTTCATGGCAAATATGAATGCTCTATAATTTTCATATATTTTACTGTGTATAGAAGCATTATAATTAATATTTTGTAGACCTGAGCATGTTACTTGGGCTATGCAAAAACATGGCTTAAAAGGAATAAGAACTATAAAATGTGGATTATTAGCAGATGTTTTATTCTGCTAAATTATTCCCAGCTCATTTTTTAAAAAGTTCCAAGTCCCACTGAAGTTGTACTTCTTTATAGTTTAAAGGTTTCTTTTTCTAAATTCAATTAAACATTAAATTATGTTATAAAGTAACAACCCAAATGTTCTAGACACACACAGAAAGAACAACATTCAACTCTTAGTGGCTGCGTCTACACTGGTAAATTAAGTCGATTTAAGGTTGCTTAAGTCGACTTAATTTACCCTGCGTCTACACTGCAGTTTCCTTAAGTCGACTTGAGCAGCTTGCTTAAGTCAACTTAAGGAAAATAAAGTCGACTTAATTAAAATTAAGTCGACTTTCTAACACCACCTTCCTAATCGATCTAAGGCTTAAGTCAACTCCCTAGAGTCGACTTAAGCCAGTGTAGACGTGGGGTAGCCCTAAGTCGACTTTGTTGACTTAGGGCATTGGTCCCTTCTCGCCGGGACCACTCAGGTCCCGGCAAGAAAGGACCGTGGGGCTTGCTTCCTTCTCCCCATGCGGTCCCGACGAGAAGGGAGAGCTGGAGACCCACGCTCCAGCTGCCAGCTGCTGAGCAGCTGGAGCGAGGGCTGGAAGGGCTAGGCAGTTGTCCCCGGGACCCCAGTGGTCCAGGCTAGGAGGGTTCCCTTCTGCCCAGGACGTGGGAAGTCCCGAGCAGAAGGGAGCCAAGTGGTCTGGGGCAGAAGGGAGCTCCTCGCTCCCTTCTCCCCCAGACCCCTCAGGGGCTTGCTGCCCTGGGGAGAGCCAGCCTTTTTAAAGTCGACCTTAATTCCCTAGTGTAGACATAGCCAGTGAGACCTGCCCAACCCCACTGATTTGGCCCATATGGCTTTTTATATGTTAAAATATCTGTTTGATTTTGTTCTTAATGTTGGCCAAATTCCATACTCAGTTACACCTTGCTTATCCATGCACTGCCTTGGAGATGCACTGCTGTAACTTAAGAGCAGAAAATGGCCCTGGAAGTTTTTTGGTTTCTTGGTTTTTTGGTAGCTTGTACTGAGCTGTCTGATTAGTGTCAAACTTACGCACAGCGTTGTGGCACAAAGGGCTATTCTCAGTATTCTAAGAGAAAGGAAATATAGCTATAATAAGTAATTGTAGAACTGATTACTCTCTCAGTGAGCCTTACTGATGTAAAAGTTGACATAACAAAACTTCTATGTAAGACATTTCTAAACCCCAGAGAACAAGAAAACATTGAATTTGGCTCACCAAACATAGTAAGCTGAGTTTATCATAAATATTTCTCTATCCATCTGTTAGCCATTTTTTTATGTTGTACTGATTTGTTAATACAGAAGACAGGCTAGAAAGTAAAGGTCAAGTGATAAATCACTCTGTTTTTAATTGCATACACTTAGTGGTTTGAAGACTCTTCCTCTGTTCGTTTTTTCTAGAAGGAAACCCTGCAAAAGACAATTAAGAAAGTCAACAGTAGCCTAGTATCTTTGGAGATTGAACATATTTCTGCAATCCATTCTCAGCAAGCTCTGTCTCAGTGTGGTTCCTTCTTTTAGATGTGTGTATTCTCATTCTGGTGCATTACATACGGGCAGTGGCAGTCTTAGCAATTCCAGGGCCCGGGGCAAAAGTCAAGGATGGGGTCCCCCATACCACCACCCTTGACTTTTGCCCCCTCCACCTCAACGGGGGCTAGCAACCCCCTGCCGGACCCCCACCAGCTCCCCACACCCACTGCTGGGCCCCCCCAGCCGGAGTGGTATGGGGGCCCGTCCCACCCATGGGGCCCTGGGCAGCTGCCCATGCTGCCCACCCATTAAGACCACCTATGATATAGGAGCAGTATCCATAACAGTGTTTCTCAACCAGTGTTCTGGGGAACAGTGGTGCTCTGCGGACATAGTGAAGGTGTTCCATGACCCCACCCCATCGCGGGGAGGCTGAGTGGGGAGAAGGGAAGGAGCAACATGGCAAGATAACACAGACCTGGGAGACTTAAAATTCCCCAGTCACAGCAAAGCTTCCAGGTGCACATTGACATCCGCCACTACCTGGATCCTTTGCTGTAGTTGGAGCATTTTAAGTTTCTCACTGTTGTTACCACCAGTAACTGTGGCAGGAAATGTAAAATGCCCCTAACCATAGCAAATCTTCCATCCCTCATCGCCAGCCAGCCAGTGCTCTTAATTCCTGGTTATTTTCAGTTTTAAGTTCTGTGCATAATCATTATGTATGTATCTATTTTTTAGAAATAAATATTTGTTATATTCGTAAAACTATATTTATTTTGGTTTCCTGAATTGTTTTCACAGGAATGAGTAATATAGAGACATTACAAACATTACAGCCAATAAATACCGGCTTTTTTGAGAAAGTTTTCATCAATGTTCTGCGTAAAGTATTTAATACCATTAAATGTTCTCCAGTCCACTAAAGGTTGAGAAACACTGCATCATATTATATCCACAAGGCCATCTTTAATTGGCATGAATCATTATTATTGCTAATATTTATTATTAGATCAAATAAGACTTGTCCTAGAAAACCTTGATTGCTATTAACAAGTATATATAAAGAAAAGACATCAGCACCCTTTGATTTGAAAAAAGTTGTGTGTTTTCATTTTGGGCCTTTAGCCAAGGCATGGAAAGTAGAGTAGTGAACTGGTTCTGTTTTGCAAGGCTGCCCCCTGCTTTCTGCTAAGCAAAGCCAAAATAAATTTCCTCTGTCTAACATGATAAACTTGCTATTGAGGTTGACTTAAAGCAATATTTTTGGCTGAATCATCGCATCTTGTGCATTTCTGTGAGGAGTTTCTTTTTTAAACCAATT
Organism: Pelusios castaneus; assembly: GCA_007922175.1. Classification (NCBI taxonomy): domain Eukaryota; kingdom Metazoa; phylum Chordata; order Testudines; family Pelomedusidae; genus Pelusios; species Pelusios castaneus. Next base: position 2,514,477 of record ML685863.1, on the reverse strand, counting down.
TCTCCTCGGTGCTTCCATTGAACCAATCAAATTTTCAGATTGCTATCGCTTGGGCTATCCTCTAAGCAAGATGCAAGTAATAGTTGCAAACTCATTTTATTAACATACCAACCTTCCTGGCACAAAGAAATAAAGCCAGGGTGATTTAATAAATCTTGTATTAAGAACATAAGAATGGCCATATGGGGACAGACCAATGGGCCATCTAGCCCAGCATCCCGTCTTGCAACTGTGGCCTATGCCATGTACTTCAGTTGAATGAACAGAATAGGTAATCATGATGTGATGCATCCCATTGCCTATTTCCATCTTCTAGCAAATAGCAATCCCTACCCATTTGACTAACAGCCATTGGTGGCCCTATCATACATGAACTTTTCTAGTTCTTTTTTGAATCCCTTTATAGTCTTGGCCTTCACAACATCCTCTGGCAATGATTTCCACGGGCTGACTGTGTATTGTGTGAAGAAATGCTTCTTTTTGTTCATTTAAAACCTGTTGCCTATTAATTTCATTTGGTGACCCCACATTCTTGCATTATTATGAGGAGTAAATAACACTTCCCTATTTACCTTTTCCACACTGATCATATTTCTATAGACCTCCATCATACCCCTTCCCCCAAGTTGTCTTCTCTCCAAGCTGAAAAATCCAAGTCTTAACAATTTCTCCTGATATGGAAGCCTTTCCATACCCCCTAATCATTTTTGTTGTCTTCTTCTGTACCTTTTCTAATTCCAATATATATATATATATATTTGAGATGGGGTGAGCAGATCTGCATGCAGTATTCAAGATGTGAGCTTACCATGGATATAAAAAGAGGCAATATGATATTTTCTGTCCTATTATCTAGCACTTTTCTAATGATTCCTGATGTTCTGCTAGCTTTTTTGATTGCAGCGGCACATTGAATGAATGTTTTTAGAGAACTGTCCACAGTGACTCCAAGATCGTTTTCTTGAGTGGTGATAGCTAATTTAGACCCATCATTTTATAAGTATAGTTGGGATTACATTTTCCAATGTGCATTACTTTGCATTCATCAACACTGAATTTCATCTACCATTTTGTTGCCGTCACCCAGTTTTTGTAAAATCCCGTTGTAACTTTTTGCTGTCCGCTTTGGACTTAACTATATTGTGTAGTGTTGTATCATCTGCACATTTTACCACTCTATTGTTTACCCTCTTTTCAGATCATTTATAAATATGCTGAACAGTACTGGCCCTAGTACTGACCCCTGTGGGGTCATCTTTTTACCTTTTTACTATTTACCTCTCTCCATTCTCAAAACTGACCATTTCGCTCTACCCTTTGTTTCCTATTTCTTAACCAGTTACTGAACCAAGAGAGGACATTCCCTCTTATCCCATGATTACTTACTTTGCTTTAGAGCTTTTGGAGAGGGACCTTGTCAAGGGTTTCCGAAAATCTAAGTATATTATATCCACTGGATCCACATGCTTGTTGTCCACATGCTTGTTGATCTCCTAAAAGAATTCTAGTAGATTGATGAGGCATGATTTCCCTCTGCAAAAGCCATGTTGACTCTCTCCCAACAAATCATGTTTGTCTATGTGTCTGATGATTCTACTCTTTATTATAGTTTCAACCAATTTACCTAGCACAGAAGGTAGGATCACTGGCCTGTAATTGCCAGTATCACCTCTGGATCCTTTTAAAAAAACTGTTGATAACCTATGTTTTATCAGTCAGTATTTTAACTTTCTATTCCTTCCAGCTGCAAATAAACAAGCAATGCAAAATGTCTGTTTTGTGCTTTAATTTTCATTAGAAGACTGCTAGAGATATTTGCAGATAGTCTTCTGTAAACAATAGTAGATTCAGGGAGCACTTTGAGGTTATTTCCTGCAATATATATCACAAGGACATCTTAGTAAAGGACACCAGAATAATTTTATTTTAAAGGTCATTTTCCCCCCTTTTTATTTTCAGATACTTTAATCTGAGTTTCTTTGAGCTGGCTTCATGTTAAAATGTCTGGGTTTTTACATTTGTTTACTTCCTTCCATTATGTATGTTTCTCTGTGGTCAGTGGCAAAAGGTAACTCTCATGAAGAGTGGGGACTATGTGAAACTATCAGAATAGATCCCCTAATGTCGATTACAAAAATAGGCAGATGCAATGCAGGCTTCGTTTGCCAAAAAAAAAAGAAAAAAGAAAAAAAAATTCACTACACACAGATGTAAATGCATCTAGTTTCTCTGGAACTTTTGTTTATGCCATATTCTCATGTAAATTCAGTTGGTCTCTCATATAAATAAGGCAAGCAGCATTTGGCTCTCTGTTTTCAGCATGATTCAGGATCTATGTAGGCCTTTCACAGGAGCAGTGACGGGAACTGTATTACTTGTTATTGAATCCACATACCTAGAGCAGGTTCTTTTCTCACACCCTTGTTACTCCAGATTCATATTGGTATAACTGAGAGAATTTAATTCCCAGTTTTCAAAACTAGATCTGTTGATAACCACTTAATCATCAGGTAAAACAATCATTTTCATGTTAGATTCTGATCTCAGTTGTACCAGTGTGAGTCTGGAATAACTCCAATGACTCCAATGCACCAAGTTTTTCTGAACAGATCAGAATCATGCCCTATGTGCCAAAGTGCTACTCTATACAGTCACGTGTAGGATTTTAATTTCTGTTAAGATATCCACGTTTGAAAATTGTGCTCAGAACATCCATATAGAAAAGTAGAAAATATTTAGAGCACTTGAATTGAGAAATAGGCCTCTAAATAATCTCATAATAATTATGAAAAAAATAGAAAATTGGTTTCCACATACAACTATTCTACCACCATTACTTATGCTGTGTAGCATTACTTCACATGAGTAGCCTTGCTAGCTTTAATGAAGCAACTTTCATGAATAAATGCTTTTGCACTGTGGGATGAGACTTACTCCTAACTTACTTTCTAGCCCCACACACTGCTTGGAAACCTTCTGGAAAAGCATTGTGTGCAATTTACCTATAGTGGTTCTTCTCCACCATCTTTACAGACAGCAGCTTCCACCCAACAGTAACATGGCTATGTCTACACTTGTAAAGTTCAGTCAACTGTTAAGCCGACTTAACAAGGTCAACCTTAAGTCAACTTAAAGCGGCTATACTCTAAGTCAACTTTAACAGTAGACATAGCCATCCACACTGACTTTAACTCAACTTAAGAAGTCAACTTAAGGCTAAAGTCGACCTTCAGAGGTGGTGTTATTAAGTCGACTTAAGCTGTTAATAAGTCGACTTGAGGAAGCGCTTAAGTCGACTTAAAAGCCCAGTGTGGATGCGGCTTTGGGTAGGTTGACTTAAGCATTCTTAAGTCAACATAAGTTGCCAGTGTAGATGCATCCATGGAGCCCTCAGCTCCTGAAGCAAGGAGAGGAGAAGTATCTAATGGCTCTGACTCTCTGTAGGCCTCTGCCCTGAGCTGCAACTCTTCAAGACCACCTCCCCTTTCCTTCCCTCCTACTTCCTTCCTGAGCCTTTGTATCATCTAGACGAATAAGTTAATTCGCCTCTTGACTTTCTCCAGCCCATCCCAATTATTCAGTTGGTTGGGTCCAATTTTTTCCATATTCAGCTGTGTTCAGGAGCAAATAATTGGAACTGCAGTGATTAGTGTGCTTGCTCGACTGTAGTTGCCTATCATACTGTCTCGTTCACTGAGTAAGGGTTGAGTATAAATAAAGACCTCCGCTGTAGTTTTGGGGTTTGTGTCTCATTATTTTGTATACTTCTGGGCAATGTAAAGGCCATGAATATGTACAGCTAACTTTACGTATGTATGATCTTGTGTTTAATTCTAGGCCAGACCTCGACAGCAATTGGACAGTTATAAAAGAGCAGATCCAGATGGAATCCATGGTTCTAAAAGGCCTTGTTCCAAACACGAGATACCAGTTTGCAGTCAGAGCAGCGAATTCCTATGGAGCCAGCTTGCCCAGCACTCCAAGCGACGTTATCCGAACATTCAGTGAGTAGCCCACCTTTTCTTAATTAAGGCTACCCTAAAAGTGCAGTATGAAAAGAACGGAGTTGAACGGAGCTCTCGTTGAACACCAAAGCACACAAGCAGCTTGAACCTGACACCACATGTGTCTGCTTTTGCGGGCTGCAGAATTTTGTGGACGTTGAGCCACTGCTAAGATTCTGTGAGGCTCCAGGCAAAGGGAGTCTCATGCTGTTTCCAGGCTCCAGGTCGCATTGCCAGTTATTTTTGGATCACTACTTACTGAATTTTGTGTCAGCTTCATACGGAATTGATAAGCGAATGTCACAGGGAGAACTAAGACAGTCAAGTCTATTGCTCATCTATTTTTCTGCAGTTCTTTAAAATAGAATTATATATATTGCTTGAATAAGTTAAACAACTCAAAAAGACCAAAGCAAATCTCTACTGCTTTGTGAACTGGACTGAGGCATTTGCACTTTTAAGCACAGATATGGGTGGGGACTAATACAAGCAAGTAAATATCCATTTTCAGTCGGAAACTTCACAGAGAAGGCTGTATTACTTTAGGCAGAGCTGCATTTAAATAGTCACCTGCTATCTGGGCTTCCTATAATGGTTTTTGGTTTTCTGAGGGGACATTTTAATAATCATGTACTCCTAGCAGCCTTTAAGCATCATGTACATCTGGGAACTTCCCAGAAAAACAAAATTTAAAATACCCTTAAACAGCTTTCTACCGAACCACAAAGGGATGGGTGCCAGTGTTCCCTCTAAGCTGCGCGGGTGCGCGGCTGCACAGCGGCCATCGCAACCCCCGCGCAGCACTGACGGACCCCCGCGCAGACCGGCAGCCCCCACCGCCCCCTACAGACCCCTGGGGCTGCGGCTTCGCCGCAGCAGACCTGACCTGATCCCGGCCTCTGGGCTGGCCCTCCCCGCCCCCAGGGCGGAGCAGGCAGGCTCAGGGCCGGGGCATGTGCGTGCGCCTGCTTGCCTGCCTGCCCCATGCGGCCGAGGCTGGGGCCGGGGCAGGGGTGGCCGTGGCCGGGGCAGGCTCCTGGTCTCCTACCCGCCGGCCGCCTCGACTTCCCGGCCCGGGGCCGGGGTCGGCTCCGCTCTGCCGACAGCCTCGGCCTCCCAGCACGGGGCCAGGATTGGTCTCCGGTGCCAGGGTCTGCTCTGACCTGCCGGTGGCCTCCCGGGACTGCGTTCGGGTCCCCGCCGCCAGCGGCCTCGGCTTCTTTCTTCTTTACCTTCCTTTCTCTTCCCTCCCTTCTCTTCTTTGCCTTCCTTTCTCTTCTTTGCCTTCCTTTCTCTTCCCTCCCTTCTCTTCTTTGCC
>ML685863.1:2436600-2508555 GCA_007922175.1 Pelusios castaneus | reverse complement strand
CTTCCTTCCTTCCTTCCTTCCTTCCTTCCTTCCTTCCTTCCTTCCTTTTTAAAAAGCTTTTTTAAAATTAATTTTAACTAAAAAATTTTCTAAAAATTAAATTTCAATTCAAAATTCATTCAAATTCAATTAATTAAACACAATTAATTAATTCTGTTTACAATCACTTTAACTTCAATTAATGCCTATAATTTCTGTCGTGTGAGTTTGCACAAAAATTTTATTCAGAAAAAGTTTTGCACACGGCTTGAAAATTTTGCACACAAGCCGCCAAACCTTAGAGGGAACATTGATGGGTGCTCCATCTTTTTACCACTGGTGTTTCCTGCAAGGTATTTCATTGATATATCAGGTGATTGACTTCTTTTCTGGAGAGGCTTGGCAGAAAAAAAGAGGGTGGGAAGACCCAAGAGCCGCAAAAGGAGCTTTCCAAAATTCAGATCTGCCAACTTTCAGCCCTGTTGACTTGGGGCCAGATTGTGACAGGCTGGTGTGTGTAAAGGAGCAGAGGTCCAACAAGACTTCTCTCCCTGCCCCATCCTTGAATGCCTTGGGCAAGATCCAGGAACAATTGCAGTCTGGACATACTGGTGCATAGTGTGCAACCACACTGGGCTTTTATTAAGTCAACTTAAGCGCTTTCTTAAGTCAACTTAATAACAACTTAAGTCAATTTAATAACACCACCTCTGAAGGTCGTCTTAAGCCTTCAATCGACTTCTTAAGTCGACTTAAAGCCAGTGTGGACAGGGATGAGCGCTAAGTCAACCTTCTTAAGTCAACTTAAAGCCAGTGTGGATGACTATTTCTACTGTTAAGGCAAATTAACACGGTCGACTTAAGTTAACTTCAAGTGTAGCCACTCTGTTAAGTCAACGTAACAAGGTCGACTTTAAGTTGACTTAAAGTCAACCTTGTTAAGTCGACTTAACAGAGTCAACTTAACTTTACAAGTGTAGACATAGCCATAGTAACTCCTTGGGTGCATCTACACTAGTAAATTAAATTGATTTAAGGAGGCTTAAGTCGACTTAATTTACTCTGCATCTACACTACAGTTTCCTTAAGTCAACTTAAGCTGCTGCTTAAGTCGACTTAAAGAAATGTTAAGTCGACTTAATAAAACCTGGTTTTAAGTCGACTTAAGACAGTGTAGATGCAGAGTAGCCCTAAGTCAACTTAAAGTTGAGTTAAAGGCTCCCAGGGCTCCCCCACTGACCTCCCTGCCAGGGTGCCTGGCACAGCCAGAGCCTGGCGTGCCCACCCACAGGGCAGGACACAGCCCTGCCCACCCCGCTCCTTGAACCCTGCCCCTGTCCCTGTCCTGCTCAGCCCCCATGTACCTTGGTACAATGGGGAAGATGCTGAGCTTCCTGGCACTTTGTACAATGTGTGCTATGTTTGCGGTTAAAAGAAATTCTATTATCACACAGTGGAGTCAAGAAAGTAAATCTGATGCCAAAGCTTATTTGGAATTTGGACCATAGAAGCCATAGCTTACAAGTACCAATCTCTGCTGGATTTTTGAAAATGTTATGAATAAGCATGGTTGCTGGAAAATGAAGTACCTTTTCACCACATTTGGGTCCTGTTTTTAAGGGAATTTATAAGCAGGTTTGGCAGAATTCAATCTTTAATGGTTTTAATGGAAAATATCAATTTTTAAGCATTTTTTCAATTTTTATCAAGTTAAATTCTTAGATTTGTGAAAATTATGAAGAGGGTCAGAAAACAGGGGGCCAGACAATTATTTAATGAAAGTAGATATTGATATTCAAAAGTCAGTTTTTTATGAGCACACATTTAAAGTACAAATTGGCAACATCTCGTCTCTAAATATACATAGTATCTATTCTTCAGTCAAATCTTCCTAAGTTCTCAAGCAGCATTTTTGTTACTTTGCTTATCCATGAACTTTAATTTATCAACAATGGAAATATATTTTCATTGGTTTACGAATGTATGATTAAATCAATGTTTGCCAACATTTGCTGATAAAATTCCAATCTTTCCAAGACCATTTATAATTTATAAGGGACAAATGCCTGACAAACATGTACTCAAAGTGTATTTGGCTTTTTCACCACATAAGGTTGTTGCATTAATGAACTTTTAAAATTAGCCCTCAAAGACTGAAATCTCTTCTTGCATATTCATTGGAATGAAAATTGTCTGTAATTAAAAGATTACAAACAACCAAATATGTCTTTAGGTCAGTCCTTGTATTCGGTAAGGCACAATAGCAATAAACAGTTATATTCTATTTAAACGTAGACCACGGCTTTAGAGGTCGGTCTAGTTCTCACAGGCTATATTTTTAACCCCCCAAGGATTTATTTCCAAACCCCTTAACTTTATATCCTTACTTGTGAATCCTTTCATTTTATGTCATTAATCATCTCATTTCACCGTTGGTTTTGATTTGCACTCCTTTTTTCTTTGAACAGAGTTTTTTGCTTCCTTCCCGTGTACAGTTTGTGCAGCATTTATTTTCTGAGGCTGCTATGTTTTAAGTTAAACTTCTGGACTGAATGTTCGTGGAAACATTAAGATCTAGTACACTCCATGCCGTCCCTGGTTCTTAGATCCCGAAGGGACAGCTTCCCCTGCTTCAGACCCGTGTGTGCTCATCCATTTCCTGTTTATCTTTTGACATGAATGTCTGCATTCTTTTGTAAGAAAAGATAAAGTGTTTAGCTCTGCTAATAAGGATAGGATTGACTTCCTACTTGGCTTATTAATGCAGTACTCAGCTAACAGTTTAACCGGTAAACCTTGTAGATGCTATCCGCCTTTCCAGATTTGTAAACTGGACGTTGCCTACTGTTTTGTAGAGAGTTATAACAATAGTTTTGTAGGGAAGTATTTATTTCAATAAGGCTGGGGGTACCTTAATACATAGGGGGTCATATTGATCCCTGGTGTAACTCCAGTGGCTTCCGTGGAGTTATTGTGCCAGGGATGAATTTGTTCTGGTGTTTGGAGGGATCTGAAAAACTAAAATGATAAACTGGTGGCGCATTACATTGAGTGAGCTCACTGCATCTTAATTGCCACAAGTGGTGCAAATTGCATTCCTTTTGCACTTGTTGAAGCAGCTACTCGTGAGGGGCTATTCACTCCTAGGGGAGGGCAGGCAGCATTGGGAGTTCTGATAAGGGAGAAGAGAGCGCCCTTCATGGGCAGATAAAACTCTGTAGGAGTCCTTCTGTCTAATGATTCCCAGGTCATGCAATGAACCAACTCATGTCTGTTGGTCATTACAAATCTATCCCTTGTCTGGCCAGTGCTGGCCATTTTGGAGGCTGCATTGGCCCACTCCAGGGCCCCTGGAAAGTGGGGATGCTGGTCACTGTGCATCACTACAATTCCCCACAGACAAGGGACTCAGGGTGCAACAGCACTCCCTGCCTTGATCTAATAATAAACTGAATGCATGGCTTCCATCATACACAGAGTTTTCAGTTTTGTTCAATGGTGTTCAGCACTCCCATTTTATAGTTTCAGTGTCCCTGCCTGCATAGGCTAAAAAAGCTGCTGATAAAGTGAGTACATGGGAAAGCCTGCATTCCTTCAGCGTACCTACGGCCAACAACAGTAGCATCCTCCAAGAGTCTGTTGGGTCAAGACTTTCAAAGGTGAAAAGGGCTCTTAGGCACCCAATTCCTTTTCGAAGATCAATGGAAGTTGGTTACTTAACTGCCATTTGTGCCTTTGAAAATCTCCCTGTGTCCCCAGTGCCTATCAGCTCCAATGTCCAGTGCCTGGGCAAAGAGTAATGGTCTGCAACCATCCTTCTGTATCGTCCCTTGAACTGGCACCAGGGTTTCTCAGCATTTCCTGGTGCTCTGATCTGTATGTGGCCATTTTGTGCAATGTTCCTAAATCGACAAATCCCAGTTTATTGCTGTTTGCCATAATAACAGTAACTTTACTTATAGTGTCCAAAACATTCATAGAAATATGAATCATAGGTTTTTTTTTAAACTGTTCAAGTTAAATAATTGCTTGTCTTTGGAATTATGCAAAAAGGGGGGCAAAAGTTCAAAGTCCTCCTTAGTTTGTCTTGGGAGTTGCAGACTGGCTTTTTAAAGTGGAGTAAGATACAACAATAAATTAACCCCAAGCTACCTTGAGTAGGGACAGAATTTAGACACTGAAAATTATGTGGTGGGGTGGGGGGTCTATGTTTTAGATGACTGATTACTCATGTTCTGAGGGTTTCATTAGTACTTAGGACCCTAATGTGTCCCATCCCTTCCACAAGATACATCTTACCACTCCCCCATTGCTATTTTTCCAGTTTGCAGAACACTTGTGCAGATTGACAACAAGACCTGTGATTTGTAATTGTGTAAAACATGTGTTTAAATCTTTTTACAGTGTGCATATAAATTTTGTAATCTATCATCTTACTTGGCAGTAGAGCTGAGTTTTAAATTATTGCATAAATGTGCCTTTATACTGGAAACATGTTCACACTGTAAATTCAGGCACAACTATTCTATTTACTGGTGCAATAATTTGAAAATTTACCAATAAGTGTAAATACTGCACTGTCTGCCTGCTGTAGGAAGAGTACACCAGTTTGTACAACTGGCACGTTGTCTGATGCGCTGTGCAAGGAGCCACCACAATATTATTCAGATTCAACACACAAATGCACGTTGTTTAGTTCTAGAGCTGGTTGACATTTTTGAAACTTAGATTTCCTGCATGGGATCTTTTTGTAGAAAAGGTGTTGCTGTTTTTCAACCAGATTATAGAATGATTGAATTTGTTTAACAATGTTGATGAACATTGTTTTTGGAAAACGATGAACATTTTCAACCAGTTCTATTCATTAGGAATGTAAACATGTTAGAGACACAAAGCCATAAAGGAAGGAGTCTGAATTCATGTTGTTGTCCACATGTGCAGTGAATGCTAACTGCCAAGTGCTTTCAAGGAACAGGGCATCTAGCTAATGTATCTTGACGGAAGATCGACTGTTTTAAAGTGACAATATACTAATACACGTAACATTATTTAAATTAGTGGTTCCCAACCTGTGGCCTGGGGGCCAAAAGTGGCCATTGGGGGCTTTGAAAGTGGCCCATGGATCCCCTCCCGCTGGCTGCAGAAGGGAGCCGCTACCTAAAGGCCTAGGTGGATCATGTTTTTGCAGGGCTAAAAGACAAGGCTCAGGCTCCTTGCTGCAGCCAAGGGGATGGGAGATGAATGCTCCCCTCCCTCTCTCTGTAGCAAGGAGCACAGTAAAGTACTCTGCCTAGGTCAATAGGCACTGGGGTCTCTACTGGAGTCAGAGGGAGGGGAGCACTGATCTTCCATCCGTCTGGGTGCAGGGGTTGGGGGGGGGGCTGCTGACAGAGACTGGTGGCCCTTCAAGGTTGTAAAAATGATATCTATGGCCCTCGAGCCAAAAAGGTTGGGAACCGCTGATTTAGGTTCTCTATTAAGCCTTCACCTACCTGAGTGGACACCAGTCCTGCTTACTGATGACTTGCATCTGCATCTTGTTTTTTTTCACTGTGAGCCATTGTCCCAGAAGATACCCAGACTCTGAATGCTAATTCAGAAGTGTTGAATATTGTGAATAAAATCCCAGTCTATTGAAATTGAATAATGAGACTGACATGACATTAACCTGGAAAGAGCAGGGGAAATAACATTATTACATTAGAAATCTGTACATATAACTAAAACAGGAAGGTGGTGAGTGAGTTTATCAGGGAGAGAGAGAAAAAAGTTGGTGTTTATCCAATATTACTTTTATACAAGGGCTTGTCCACACAGAGCAGTAATGCGGAATATGGGAGTGTGATTTCTAAAGTGCACTAATGTGCTGAACGCCAGTTAGTCTATGTGTAGATCCTACTGGCAAACAGTAAAGGTTTCCTAATTCACTTTAACACAGTGGTTCTGAACTTTTTGCAGGTCACGACACGCTTTCTGGCGTGTCACAACCCTTCAGGACACACCAGCCCAGGCCAAATCCAGCCATCACCCCGGCTCTCTGTGACACACTTACAGTAATGTGTCCCGCCACAGTGGTTGAAAACTGCTGCTTTAACTTATTGTTGTTTGCAATAGTACTTCATTAAACATTACAAAGATTACTCATTATAGGACTATATACTGTGACATATATAATATACATTAGTCATTCCAAGCATATGCAAAGAGGCCTGAAAACCCCTGATTTTTGGACATCCAACATAAAATTCAAAAGTTCCTGAAAATAACTCCACATGAAATGAAATTAATGAACCCCTAAAACAGAAGTCCTCAATGTATGTACACTACACTTAAAATAAAAACAACGAGAGTCCTGTGGCACCTTATAGACTAACAGATTTTCTTCGACATAGGCTTTTGTGGACTATAACCCACTTTGTCAGATGCAACTGATGAAGTGGGTTATAGCCCACGAAAGCTTATGCCGAAAAAAATCTGTTAGTCTATAAGGTGTCACGGGACTCTCGTTGTTTTTGCTGTACACAGACTAACACAGCTACCCCTCTGGAAATGTCTAAACTTATAATACTTCATTACAGAGGTCTAGCAGGGCCAGAAGATGCACATAAGTCTAGCAAGGCCCTCCAAGAATAAGAGTAGAGATCTACACCCTACAGGTAGTAAATACCCACTTCCCTCTGGTTCACATTAAATCATAATTCTCTTGACCCAGTCAGCTGAAATAAAATATCTGCAGAAACTCTGACAGGGTGGATTGATGTAAATCAAGGCAGTTTAAATGCAGTGGAAAAGCCTCAATTTAAATAATCTATTTTAGTTAACTTTCACAATCATACTTCAGTTATTTCTTAACAAAGGTCCATTCTTATGGGTTGGTATAACCATTAAAATGTATTGATTTACAACTAAATATAGCCTTTACAGTAGATTTGCTACATCTTTTTGCTTATAAATTTATTTAAGCAATGATATCGCTTAATATGTTCATATTCTTAATAGTACTTTTTAGTACATTAAAAACGTATATTTACTAGATAGTTAACTTTTTGCTCATGATTTATGTCAAGCTGCATTATGATGGTAGATGGTATTTAATTAATTAAACAAAATAACCTTAAACATTTTGGATGCATAAACTTCAGTTTTTTCCATGAGCTGAAAAATATGTGTCCATGGTGGTTAGAGTCATAAATATTCATAATTTGAGAACTGAACCAATCAGAGCTCAGGTAGGGAGAAGTTATAAAATAGGAGAATGAAACCTCCCAGGTAAGTTAAGTGGGGATGATATGATGGTGTCTCCAGGAATCAGAGGTTAGGTCCCAAATGCCTGTGATGACTTTAACCATCTCTTGTATCTGGTAACAGACCCTGGTTCCCCACAGGATCAAGCCCTTAATACAGCACATGACCTATGCCATATTTATAAAGCTTGACCTCAAAAATTACATATTTTCCCCATTTCCTTCTTCATATAGAAAAGCAGCCTTTAGCGCTAAGTTTTTGCTAGAGGCTCATGGATTTTATTTATTGCTGCCTCCACAATGGTTGTTGGTCTCTTTTTATCAGGTCAGTGGTGGAAGGAGGCTTGCTGCGAAGAGGCGCCTTGTTGTTGCACATGAAGTTGTAACACTTCTGCCAGGCAGAGCTGGCAGCAGCAAAGGGCCGGGTTATATATTGCGGCAGACTGGGCGCACTAAGTCCCCGTGAGTCCTGCACTTCGAGCAGGGTTAAGTCGACTTAATTTACTCTGCGTCTACACTAGAGTTTCTTTAAGTCAACTTAAGGAAAATTTAAGTCGACTTAATAAGACCAAGTTTTAAGTCGACTTACTGCTTAAGTTGACTTTATTAAGTCAACTTAAGCCAGTGTAGACGCGGATTAACTCTAAGTCAACTTAAATAGCCCCCAGGGCTCCCCCACTGACATCCCTCCCAGAGTGCCTGGCGCAGCCCACAGGGCAGGACACAGCCCTGCCCACCCCGCTCCTGTACCCTGCTCCTGTCCCTGTCCTGCTCAGCCCCCATGTACCCAAGTAAAATGGGGAAGGTGCTGAGCTCCCTGACACTTGTAAAGGGGTGCCCAGGGAAGGGAGACTTATTTTGAGAAGTGTAGACATAGCCTTTAAGTTTTGCATCCTAGGAAGTGATATTACTTCAAAGAGCAAATAGCTTTGATTTCCCCCTGCAGGGATTTTGTTTGGTATCCTTTCGCCACTGTCTGGCTACCAGCTCAAAATTTCTCAAGAGTACCTGAGGCTTTGTTCACAATGGTGTGAATTCTCCATGCTTATGCATGTTCCCTATACCCGTGCTGTGTGTCCACATATGTTGTGCTGGACAGGGTACATGTATACCCATATCCACACTGCTGTTGTACTATTTCAGGGGCACTTCCAGGTTCTCCCCAGCCTTCAGGCATCTGCCAGTGCCAATTTGTGATCACGTCTCCCCGCTGCCAAACTTTATGGAAGATATGAAGCAGAGGGATGATTATGTGCTTCCACTCCTGCTCCTTATTATGGGATAAATATTTAAGCAGTGGAGCAGGTTGTCAGTGAGATGCTGGATGGAGTTTGGGCAGAACTTTCTGACACGTCAAAGATGACTGACATTGAAAATGAATGACAATTCATTTAGGTGCTATGTGGTGTAGATATGGTGATTGCTGATATTGCCCATGGGTGGATCATGCCATCTAGTGCGAGAAAACCAGCATGGTGGCATGTGAGCATATTGACTTGGGATGGTCTGACTGAGGAAACAGACCTTCATGGAGCTGTAGGAGGATCTTGCACCAAACCTCTGTGCTGCCAGAAACACTCAAGTCAGGGGAGCCATACTTAGGCTAGCAGAAGCAAGTAGATGCTGCACTATGGAAGATGGCAAAACCAGACAGCCATAGGGCCTCTCCAAACCATTTTGGGGTTGGAAACACCACTGCTGAGATCACGGTTGTACAGGAGTCTAAAGTATTTGATGCATTCCTGGCATTGAGCCGGAGTTCACTCAGTGACCACCTGTTCCAGACTCCGTGAAATTATCTGCAGTAGTTGTATGCTCCTGCTGTTTTGGGTGAAATCATGGAGGACCGTGCACTCCAATCACGCATGGATTAGCACCTGCGGGGCGGCTCTTGAAGCAGGAGCCATATTCATCTGTGGATTAAAAGAGTGATCTTTCTGATTGGGTGAGGTCAGGCAGAAAAGGCTTCTGTGCATCGTGGGAATGGAGGACCATTGAAACTCCGGACCTGGTATGTGCCCCTTACACCAGCGTGGATGTAGGACCATGCCGGAGTATGAAACACATAATTATGCATACGGTTTGGGTATGCTAGCTTTCCTGTCCTCTACTACTCACCTTCAGGTACATGATTCTGGGGATTAGGTGTGGATAGTAGGAGGTTATGGCCAGAGGGAGGGAGGGATGTGGGGCAAGTGTCCTCCCCCTCAGGTTTCCCAGGGGGCTTCTTGCCAGGATGCCCAGCAGCAAGAAGGGAATGGCTCCCCCTGGCTGCTGCACTCACTGGGTGTCCATGCAGCACAGGGAAGGAGGACACAAGCAGTCAGCGTGGCTGGTTTACCTCCCACCCCTCTACCATCATTACATGAGACTACTTCTCTTTCCCTGCTGCTGGACTGCCAGTGTTTCCCACTGCATGCTTTTCACACCACCTGCTGAGGTGAGTTGGGATGTGGAGGCAGAGTCAATGCATGGGGAGGTCATGTGTCCTCCCCCAAATCTTTGAATTGACTCTCGTCCCCCACTAGCCACAGTTACATGCTGCCATTGGTTATGTTACAACCACCCGAGTGGAGACATGTACAAGTACTAGTATAGATGTAGTCTGAAATATCTTGATGAGATGGCATTTGTCCATGCGACATCCTTTTCCATTACACATAGAACAGCTAATGCATATGGTTGAGTCCCTAAGACGTGAGGATTGCTTTTAACTTGTGCCTTCAGGTTGTATTTCCCAGTTTGCAGTGCTTATTTCGGGGATAATTACAATAGGTTGCTTCTTCCCCGTAAAGCACTGACAGGCACTTTCAGCCTTAATGCCAGTATATCATCATTTTTTGGTCTGGGAATATAAAATTAACTGTGCTGTTGTTTTACACCGTGACTCCCATGCACACTGTAGGCCAGATCCTGAGCGTGGCCTCAAATTCACTTGTATTTTTGTATTTCTGCTCTCTTGGAGGCTAACACAGAAGGACCAGTCCACTCCTGCATGCGCATGATGCATTCACATAGCACCCTGATCCTCTATCTCATTTTACTACCATGTCTAAAGCTACACTGAGGATGATTTAATTTTTAGATTTTATTAGCTCTTATACTGTGTAAAGCACTTTTCAAACCCAGAGGGCCCTGCCCTGAGAAAGTCATACCATCTGCCTATTGACCGTGAACTATACAAGGTCTTGGACATTTAGGTGTTTCTGGGCCTGCTTCTGAGGGCTGCTGAACTCTTCCTCCTCCAGTTTCTGCAGAATTTGACAGCATCCATCAGTGTTAGCCTGCCTGTGAGTTACAGTACACAGTCACCTTAGTAAAGCTGACCCAATGTCCACTGAAATCCATAGAAAGTTTAGTGAGCATTGGATCGGATGCTTATATCTTCCTACCAATGCCTGTGCTCCAAATGCCAGGAGTTCTAGATGTAATTTAACAGCGGTTTTTCAGGCCAATGCAGGAAACTGTTGAAATTGCTTGCTAAGAGAAGGGTCTCTTCTAAAAAGCTGCTAAGAATGTCACCTGATAAGTTCCAAAGGGATAGCCGTGTTAGTTTAGGTCAAGATGTGACAGACCTCCCAGAAGCATTGCAAATAGAACATCTGGTCTTGATTACCTGCAAAGAGCGTATTCGTTATGCAATAATGAAGAGTGGTTGGTTTTATGTTACAGTGATTCACATGCAAGGGGGAGACAAAAGGGAGATGATACCCTGGATCTGGAACTTGTCAAGCATTCTCCTTGAGTCCTAACTTTATTTTGATTTCTGTATTGGAAGGAAGTGATATAATATTTTGCTTTAGTTAATTGTATTGTATATTTTTGTATCTTTGTTCTGACTGTACACCACCCAGCACAAGGGAGTTGTGCTAAGGAAATAAAATAAATAAATAATATTTCCTTCATGACAGATGGAAAGATTCTTCAGATATTGTTCAATGTATTAATATTTCCAGTATATTAAAATGCACCTTTTAGAGATGTCTCTGGGCACTTTCTTAAAACCAATATATTTCAAATATCATATTTAACTATTATTAAAGTAATAAACTCTCCCACAGAAGCAAATAAGCAAAATAGCTACACCAGGCTACAGCTCTCATTCCTTGCCCTCATGCTACAGCCTGGGAAAACATGGAATTTTCACTGTGCCCTGGAGGTCAACAATCTTGGGCTTCATCGTACCAGCAGAAGAAGTGAATTCTGCTGAGGGCTTTTCCCTGCAAGTATCCTGCCAGTTGCCTTCCTGGGCAAACATTTCAAAGATGTCCATTAATTCTGGGTGTATTACTTTTTCAGTGAGCAGCCCTCCTAAGCTAATTACTCACAAAATGAATGATCAGGAATCAGCTGCCCCTTGTGAAAAGGGATGAATCAGATATTTAAACCTGGAATGCCTAAATTTGAATTCATCACCTGAGCTCACACACAGAAAACGTTAGGACCCAAACCATGGTGTAAATGTTTCATTTTAAAGGTACGAAATAAATGTAATTGACATTCATGGAGAACCTTTTATCCAAAGATCTCCCTGCACTTTACAAAGGTGTACTTTACAATATTATACAGATAGAAAAAGTAAACCGATGTTAGGATCAAGTAATTTCTCTAAGTGGGTCATTGACAGGAACAGAGTTCAGTCTTCTGATCATTAGACAAATTTGCCTCCCACGTATTTTGATGTTAGAACTCTGTGATCCTCAGAACTGAATGAGTTTGCATCACCTACATTTAACAAAACTATTCTGAAGCACATTGCAATTTAGCTCTTACATCATTCTGCCTGTGTTGGTCTGTATGTCCATGGCTACTTAATTGGCAATAATAGTTTGTGCTCATTTTTATTTATTTTGTAACGGTTTCTGTGGTATAATTTAATCCCTGATTATTTGGAGAGAGGCTGTTTTATGTCAGTGACTCCTGCAGGCTTTTCAGTTAATTATGGGACAGGATTACAGGGCTGGTAGAGGGTCTTAAATGGGCTTCATCTCCTTGCACACTGGAGCACTAATGTAATGAAATATATCACATGTTTTAGCCTCTGTAGTCATTATTTTGGTATTCACAAGGCACCACTTGGTTTAATTATTCCTGATTTGCCACCCATTATGTGGTGAGCTCTTTGCTACAGCTATGCAGTGCCCCTAATATATCAGCCAGCACGTGGTTTTGCTTTAAAAAAAAAAAAATTCTCCTCTTAGCTTCTTTGTCTTCTGGTTATTTTATATTTGTGGTGCCTCTCATCTGGGAATCGTGTCACATCATATGATCCGCAGTGTGAACTGAAAACTGTGGGTTATAAGGTAGTCTCATCTTGATGTGTGAGAATTCACCCCTGTAAATCCTGACACAGCAAGATCAGAGTGTACCTCCCAGTCTTTGCACTTGTGTTTACAATTGCTTTTCCTTAGTCATACACAATCAGCAGCTAGAGTAAAGTGTTGTGTGCTGGCTGTAACTATCTAGCTTTCTGCTGAGCTATTCCTTTCTCTGTGGACAAAACACCTTCTTAAACGTTTCCTTTGAAAAACAAGTTTCTGTCCATTAAGCCAAGTTTGGGTCAGATCCTGCAGTCGCCTCAGCATCGTGTTGATCCGTGGCGATTGGTTTAAGAATTTGGCCCTATATGATTAGCAACAGCAGGTCGGGGTAGGGCAATCTTAGCCAAATTAGAGACTTATAAGTTCTGGGGCACCTAAAATACGCCTGTCGCCATAATGACAAACTTCCACATCCTGTCAGTAAATAAAATGCCACACCCAAGCCCAGCCAGAAGAAGGGCTTTGAAGCAACCTTTTTTTTTCTGGCAGCCGTAGTAAACAATATCTTCTTTGCTCTTTCCAGGCTTTAAATATTGCGCCTTCCATCTATTCTGTGATTCACACTGGCATGGAATATTCTGGTCCCAAACCCAAAAGGGACCCAAATTCTAACCTCAGAACTGGGCATCTCTGCTGAGCTATTTCTTCTGGAGTCATTCAGAAGCAACTCTTGTTGTCAATGGAGTTACACCGGTGCAAAAGTAATATGGAGTCAAAACCATGCGTATCTGGGGGGGCAGAACAGGGCCCTAAAACTTTTTCCTGTATGTGATAATAGGAAGGAGACAGCTTTCTTTCTTTTAATTTTATTACAAGTCATTTTCTGCTGTCCTTACTCAGGCAAAAAGCCCATTAAAATCAGTGGAAGCTTTGCTTGAGAAAGAAGGCGGTACAGCAGGGTCTGCCCTGGACCAACTATTTCTTGTGCAGTCAGTGACCTCTATATTAGAAAAGGTATGGTACATATGTTAGATATTTTGAATACAATTTCGATCACCTCCCGTGTCAGGTATGGTACCACTGTCCCATGTTTTATTCTTTCTCTTTCCCCTCTCCCTATCTACACTCTCAGTTTTATGACCTAGCAATAAATGAGAGAAGTATTGACTGAAAGAACTGTGTTGGCTTTGAAACAGTTACAGACAAACCCTGTAAGTCCCTCTTTTAGAAAGGCAGGCAGCCCCTAGTGAAATTACAGATCTGACATAAGAACAAAGGTACGCCAATGATCCGGTTGCCTAGGTCCCCAGATCTGATGAGAACACTGGCTAGCCATATGCTCAATTTCATTCAAGCCACACCTCAGCATAATGCAGGTTTCCCTTATAATGTTGCTGCTGTCGCTGTTGTTTCGTTAGTTTCTTTTGCACACCGATTCTTTTCCAGAAACTCATTATATCTCATGAAGCATAATTGGCCAATGGTATAGGAATGTGGAAGGAGAACATCCACCAACGATTGCTCTTTGCATGAGGTAAAATCAGTGTGCCTAACTAATTGTGGCTACATTCTTCTCATGCTACTAACATAATTAATCCCACTGAGGGGACTAGAAACTTTCACCAATATTTTTATAATAGATGTTTTTCTACACCCACAAAAAAGCAGGATTGGGCCCAATATATATGATCCATCTCTTAACTATAGTCATCACCTGTTCCTGAGCATGTGCGGGGGGACAAATCCTATTCTCCCTGACACCACTGTAAATCCACAATCACTTTCATGACAAGTTTTAAATGGTGCCACTGAAAGCAGAATTTAACTAAAATCACATGCATGTATTCTGAGTGTGGGCATGACTAGTTAATCGTGAACTGCTCACAATTGTGTATTCTGAGTGTGGGTGTGACTAGTTAATCGTGAACTGCTCACAATTGTGTATTCTGAGTGTGGGTGTGACCAGTTAATCGTGAACTGCTCACATGCATGTATTCTGAGTGTGGGCATGACTAGTTAATCGTGAACTGCTCACATGCGTGTATTCTGAGTGTGGGTGTGACTAGTTAATCGTGAACTGCTCACATGTGTGTATTCTGAGTGTGGGCATGACTAGTTAATCGTGAACTGCTCACATGCGTGTATTCTGAGTGTGGGCGTCACTAGTTAATCGTGAACTGCTCACATGCGTGTATTCTGAGTGTGGGTGTCACTAGTTAATCATGAACTGCTCACATGCATGTATTCTGAGTGTGGGCGTGACTAGTTAATCGTGAACTGCTCACATGCGTGTATTCTGAGTGTGGGCGTGACTAGTTAATCATGAACTGCTACCAAACGGTCAGGAGCTGAAAGTCGTATCATAAACTCAGCTGAGCTACTTTTCTAAGATGTAACTCATTTACACTAAATACTTCCAGTTCAGATGGGATAGTGTCACATTTTCTTTATAGATAGATACAGATGAGATTGGATTAAAAACTTTGTATCTTTTCTACAATGCCGTGGGAAATTATTTTGGGTGGAATTACAGAGGCCTTGTTATCTCTGGCAAAATTGCTCCCTAAGTGTGCTCTAATATATCAGTTTTCACCCATAAATAAAACTAATATCTAGCGTATCATGGACTGCTTTTGGATTGGTAGAGTAGCAGTGTAACCTTCAGGTGGGCTAAAATTCATTCCACTGCCTTTCTCCAGTGCCTCACAGAAATACACCCCAATCCCTGTGGAGAAAGCAGCTGGAGACCCAGGATCCAGTCTGTATGGGACTCACAGCAAAGTTTGCTCAGTTACCACCCCACATTAAAATATTACTAAAACCAAATATCACAATGAACTTTATTAACTACTAACTTAATAAACCTTATCCTAAGAAAACAAAATGAAGTTAAACAGAACAATCACTACAGAAACCCCACAGGAAAGATACCCAAGAGTTCCAAAGTCCAGGTGGAGTTCACCCAACTCTCAGTTACAGTCTTTCTTTGAGTGAGCTGTCCTCTTCTTCTTTCTTTGCAGGAATCTTCTGTAGCATTCCATGCAGGCTTTTCTTTCTCCTTTGCAACCAGCCCTCAGTCCCATATGCATGTCTACAAAATCTGTTGCAGATGACTCCATTAGAGGGAGAAAACATCTTGTTCACGCCTGGCTCAGCTTCTCTCCTGAAAACTGAGCACATGGGCTCTTCTCAAAGCAGCTCTAGCCTGCTGTCTGCACAGACTGCTGCTCTCATGTGATCTGACTGGCTACACCACATCACACTAGCAGGGCATCCTGTGGAGCATGATCAAAATGCTACCACTCTCTGCTTCCAGAAGTTTCTGGTTGTGGGTAGCTAATCAGCCCAGCAACAGTAACCCCCCCTCAGCAGGTCTCTTAAAGAGATAGCCTTTTTTTTAGGCACATGGGTTACAGCAGCATGAATACATATCTGGTTAGCATATGTTTGGATTTCATAACTGTTTGCAGCCAGAATTTCTAAGTTGTTGGTGCAGAGGGGAGGCAGAAAGAGACACAGAACTCCACTTATGTAAACCATTGGCTGCAAAAAGCTCCGTGCCTAAACTAGTATTTCTCCTGCTGGCCTTTAGGTCACTGTGACCTAGTCCACACTGTGGGGCTAAATTGACGGGAGATACACAATCTGCATGCCGCAGAATGCGTATCTCCCGTCGACTTAGTTACTGTTACTTACCACGCTGTCTTCACTGGGCTGCGTCGACTTGAAGGGCTCTCCCGTTGACGCAGCATTGCTCCATTTGGAGGGGTGGAGTTACTGGGTCGATGGGAGAGCGCTTCTAGGATTGATTGAGCAGGTCTACACCGGCCACTCAATTGATCCTGCTGCGTCGAGCCATGGGGATCGAGGCAGTATTTTCAGTGTAGACACGATCCGTGGGGATTGACACCATATTTTCCATGTAGACAAGGCCTGAGCTTCTTCTGCTGTGCCCACCTTACAAAAGGAGTATATTAGCCAGAACTAGACAGTCACGAACAACATGATAATGCTGAGTGTGCCTCTGCTGACACTGTGCCTACTGCAGGTCCTTTTCAACAGTGTTATCTTTGATCAATTCTGTCACTTTGCTACATGGAGGACATTAAGACCTCAGTGCTATAAAATGCCTGGCAGCTCTCCCTGGTACTGTGCCCTTCTGCAGGTATTCTCTGGCTAGACAGGCTTTGTAGCTGTACCCTTTCAATGTAAATTACTGTCTCTCACTAGAGAGAGAACAGGTAGTCTGGGTGCTAAAATAAGCAAGCACATGCGTTCCACCCACACAGAGACTTGGCAAAGCATGGATCGGCAGTGGTGGTTTAAATGGCCAATTAATGACCTAGTGTTCCCAGGGGTGCATGAAAATACATGTAAAAATGCCCCGAAACTGATTATTTTTGTGAGAAAATTATTTTGTGAAAAAGGCAAATCTAAGAAAACACTTCTGGCATATCAGTTACCCTAGTATTTTAAACCACTGCTACAAATAACAAGACGTGTTTGTGATGCCTGGAGTCCATCCTGTGAAATGCTGGTGGCCAAGATAACCTTATCATTGTTTGTCTATATCAGTGGTGGGCTTGAAGCTATAGAATCCATGCAAATGAGGACAGTCTTCCCTGCGTTCACACCAACTACAATAATGGCCCTCAACCTGCAGTCTGTGTAACACCTCTGGCACTGGTTCGCAGAGAGCTGGCTCCTCACATCATGCTGGCTCATCTCCTTTTCAGCTGCTACAGTGCATTTTAAACAGCTAAAAATATATTAACCAGTGACCAGGTACAGCCATCTAAGTCAATAGGAGCAAACCGAGGCCAAAGCTGAGTGCCTTGGAAAATCCCACCCTGAACATATTCCTGATTTTACTTTTCCAGGTAAGCAGTTGCAGTAATTAACACAGGGATGATATTCTATCACCATAAGGAGAGGTAATGGACCATGAACTCACAAATGGTGAAGAATTTGTTCAATGAGGCAATATAGCTATTTAAAATGGGGTCCACACTGAAACTGTCTGAAAGAACAATCCTCAGATCGCAGAGGGAAAGCCAGAGGCGAGCGTCACTTAGCTTGCTCTTCTTTTAACCTTTGTTGTATCAGCTCTACAGTCTGCTTTCCATCTTGAAACTGACACATTTGCTGATTCTTTAAAATGAATGCCAACACCTTCTTGGTTCTCATTCTTCAGAACACATGAGTTAAGACCTAAACTGTTGTGCAGGGAATGATGGTGCTGGGTTGAAAAGAGAAATAATATGTGAACTGAGTATGCCAGCTTTGTCTTCACAGGTTCTGAGGAGTTAGGAAGCGGAAGTTATGGGCGTCGTTATATCACAGACACCATAGTCGGTGAGGAGGATGGATTTGATATTGATGATTCAGACTATGACATTTATATTGAAGAGGTAAATTCAAAGGCTCCAGTTTGGCATTTCTATTTGTCTTTACTTTCTGATGGCATATTTAACATATAACCTTATATGCACTGATAAAATAAAAGTGGCTTGTTTGTGTCTTTCTCTTCGTTTAAGATGTGTTTGTTTCTTCAAATATATTTTTAAGGGATGTAGCTTAGTTTTCCATGGGGCATGTTTAATGTTAGCTTCTAGCTGTATTAAACGTAAATGTCTTTTATCTTGTTTTAGCTTAAGCCACTTCCTGCTATCAAAGGAGGCAACAGGAAGTTTTTGGTTGAAACCAAGGTTGCTCCAGGGTCTAGTACAAGATTCCTTTCCAGGCTAATTACAACCACCTCAGATCCTATTACTTTCCCTGCACCAACTACGCAACCCCTCCCTACAACCACCGCTAGCACCACTACAGCTAAGACAAGAAGAAGGACTGGCATGACCTCAGTGTTGCGGCTGTTTGATCTGTCCTGTGATGAAACCATCTGCTCTGCTGACAGCTTTTGTGTCAACGATTATGATCGGGGTGGTTCTAGGTGTCACTGTAATCTGGGCAAAGGAGGAGAGACTTGCACAGAAGGTAGGTTTTGGGCTGTAGGCCAAGGCTGTACAACAAACTTCTGTACTGAGTAACTAGATGGACGTATGGATGTGATAATTCCCCTCTATTCGACACTGGTCAGGCTGCATCTGGAGTACTGTGTCCAGTTTTGGGCTCCCCACTACAGAAAGGATGTGGACGAATTAGAAAGAGTCCAGCGGAGGGCAACAAAAATGATTAGGGGACTGGGGCACATGACTTATGAGGAGAGACTGAAGGAACTCGGTTTATATAGTCTACAGAAGAGAAGAGGGGAGGGGAGATTTGATAGCAACCTTCAACTACTTGAAGGGTTGCTCCAAAGAGGAGGGAGCTAGGCTGTTCTCGAGGGTAACAGAGGACAGAACAAGGAGCAATGGTTTCAAATTACAGCTGGGGAGGTCAAGGTTAGACATTAGGAAAAACTTTCTCACTAGGAGGGTGGTGAAGCATTGGAATGGGCTATCTAGGGAGGTGGTAGATTCTTCATCTTTGGAGATCTTTAAGGCTCGGTTAGACAAAACCCTGGCTGGGTTGATTTAGGGGGAGTGGTCCTGCTTTTTAGCAAGAGGTTGGACTAGATGACCTGGTGAGGTCCCTTCCAACCCTATGATTCTATGATTCTATGAATTGTTTTCCCAATTGGCTCCCAAACATCATTTGCCCCAATGGTAACCACTTTGGCAATTGCTGAAGTGTGCATGGTAATGTTGTTCTGTAATCTGACATTGACACCTTCCCTAATCTAAACTGTCATGAACTGCTCTGAGGTAAATTTCTATTCTATTAGGTTCCATTTATCTGGGGGAAGAAAAAACATTACTTAACCTCCATGTCTCATTTCCTCCATCTGAAACCCGGTTGCCTTCTTCTGGGAAGCCGCGGGTCCCCACAAGCCATTGCTCTCTTGTCCTGGGGAGCCCCAGCTCCCTTGTCCCCAGCGCTAGGTTGACTTAGGGAATTAAGTCAACCTAGGACGTCCACACCAGTTTGAGGTCGACTTAACAAATCGACTTAGCTGTTAAGTCGACCTGAAGAGCAGTAGTTATTAAGTCAACTTAAGGAAGCCCTTACGTCGACTTAATGAAAGCCTGGTGTGGACGCGGCGTTCTTTAGGTCGACTTAAGCGTCCTTAAGTCGACCTAACTTGCAAGTGTAGACATACCCTTTGAGAATTCATGGAGGAAGGTTGAGGTCCCAGAGGGCTTGAGAATGACAAACAGTTCCTGCTCATAAAAGGGAGAGTAAAGAGGAGCTGGGGAATTTACAGTGGCACAGGTGTACAGATGCAGCTGTGTTGCTGTAAGATTGTTCATGTAGCCACTTTTTGCCGACAGGAGAGAGACAAAAGTGGTAGTGTAGACATGGCCATTCCTGGTCAGTGGCCCTGCTGGTCTCTTACACATTGTTTCACCAGGGGCAGCAATTAATTAATGATGGCCCTTGATGGCTTTGTCACAGCTTCCCAGACATAGCTTCCCTACTAGGTGTCAAGTTCCTGTTAACAATGAAAGTTCACAACCATAATCAAAGGTTACAGTCCTAAATGGACAACAAACAAGGAGTCCTGTGGCACATTTAAAGACTAACAAATGTATTTATCGCACAAGCTTTTGTGGGAGGAAATCCCACTCAAATGAAATGTATAACTGACATAGACAGATCCCCTGTTTTGTCACGATGATAACAGTTGCTGCCAACCCGTTAGATATTGGATAACATTTGTTCATCTTTGGAAATGGAAAGTGTTATGTATTACCATTTTTATTACTACTCTTTCCAGCTGTGAAGGGTTCCTTCCTTCTCCAGTCTTAGCTAAGGGCTTCTCTGCACTCTCAGTTTTGTGGGGAAAACTTAAGTTGCTCAGGATGTGAAAAAACACCCCCTAAGTTACACTGACAGAAGTACCAGTGTCAACGGAGATTCTCCTGCCTGCATAGCCACCACTTGTAGAGGTGGTTTTATTAGGCATAGAGCAGCGCCACGAGTGATCTTACAGTGGCGCTTCTGTTGGTGAGAGAAACAAGCGTTCAAGTTTACACATAGCTCTTCTTCAGATCTAAGAAATGTGCTCAGAGTGCCACAGAGAAATACAGATTCTGATGAAGTGGGATTATGCCCACGAAAGCTCAGGCAAGAAATAAACTCATTAGTCTTTAAAAGTGCCACAGGACTCCTTGTTTGCTTTACAGATTGTTTAGCACAAGTAGTTAACACATATTTCAAGGGCCCATTCAAAGTGAAATGGCCCAACAATGTCCCCACCTTCATAAGGGGAAAGGAAAAAAACATTGTATCACTGTGGCTGAACACCATTCATAAAGTGATCTCTAGATATCTAACCTATCAGACATCATCCTCAAAGGAAACCTGCTCAACACTTTTAAAAGATGAGCCTGGGAGCTTATTCATAATGTTGCTGGACACTAAAAATCATGCACTGGATAAAAACACTGGATTTATTACAACAATCAGAAGCCCACTGACTGCTCCCCCCAGCTGTCTGTCCCCTCAATTTTCTTCTCCTCCCTGCCTCCCTCCTGCCCCCCGCAATGACTGGAGAGATGTAAATGGGTCACAGCACCTTGAATGCCCCTGAAATATGTAAAAACTACTTATGTTAAAGAAATGTTACACCTTGTATTTAGTTGGGATGAATATGTTTCCCAGACCTGAAGAAAAGCTCTGTGTGAGCTCCAAAGCTTGCCTTTTTCATCAACAAAAGGTGATCTAATAAAAGATATTACCTCTTCCACCATGTCTCTCTAAAACTCACTTAGCATCAATCTAAGATTTATTTTCTTTCTTTCCATTACAGCTGAAAAAGTAACTGTACTTGTGTACAAATGGGAAGGCAAAAGCACCCCAAACACAAGTAATAGAGAACCCTCCATCCTTCCTATCTGATTATATCTGGTGCAGAAATAGTAATTCTGACCTCCCTGTTTGAGGAGTCCTCGATGGTCCACAGACATCACAGGTGTCTTTAGGCCAGCTTTGTACTCTTCCCAGACTTGGGGCTGCCCTGCATTGGGCTGACCATCTGACATAACCTGGAGAAATGTGAGGGCTGATATGGGTGCGTCTACACTTACAAATTAAGTCTATTTAAGGAGGCTTAAGTCGACTTGAAATACTCTGCGTCTACACTGGGCTTTCCTTAAGTCAACTTAAGCTGCTCCTTAAGTCAAATTAAGGAAAAGTTAGTTTGAATTAATAACACCTCGTTTTAATTCGAACTACTGCTTAAATTGATTTTATTAAGTCAACTTAAGCCAGTGGAGATGGGGATTAGCGTCTTGGTGGAGCTTATTAAATCATCTTAAAACATTAAGTCAACTTAATAAGGTTGAAAAGGGGCCACGTCTACGCTTGAAAAGTTGTCAACTTAATTAGGTCCACTTTAAGTCGATTTAAAGTCAACCTTATTAAATCAATTTCATAATGTCGACCTAACTTTTCAAGCGCAGACATAGCCATATGGGATCGTTATAGCTGTCAGTGATTGCCAGGACATTGGGCTTTCCTGGCCTTTCACTCTAAACTGGCCACAGAGACTGGAAGTGGTAATGACGGAGCCATTACACCTGCTCTAAACCACCCGAAGATTCTCTGGCCTGATGGAGCCTAGAATCTGAATAAATGTGTATTTTCCACATAAATTCTCTTCCCTGAGGAAAAGAAATGCCTTGCTGTCTCTGTGTTAACTGTTTTCCTAAACCAGAATGAGTCACCAAGGACCAAATTCTGTGTTCAGTTAGACCAGTGAAAATCTAGATGAAACTCGGTGATGCCACTGATGAGGCTGTTGAGCAGAATTTGCCCTTTAGTATGATGTTTGTCCCAAATTCAGCAGATCCTCAGGAAAGGGAATTCGCTCTGAAAGGTGGTAGGAGTACAAAGCAGTTGGTTAACAGATTCTTGACTGTTGCTGACTAATAGTGGTTCCTGGAGGAACTCTGTCTTGCCGTTTTGTCTGATGTTATCTAGCGCTAAATGTATATATTGATTTTATATTTGAACACATTGCTAAACAACGTTCTCTTATCTTTGCCTTTCAGATATTATTATCCAGTATCCTCAGTTCTCCGGCTACTCGTACATCACCTTTGAACCACTGAAAAATTCCTATCAGAAATTCCAAATTACCCTTGAATTCAGGGTAAGTTTAAAACAGTCCAAAACTCACAAAGCATTTTTAAATGTTAAACTTACACCAATGGAAGGACAACGCAGTGGAAGACTGAGTAGCTTCAAATGTCTATGCTGTATGCAAGATATTGCAGTGAGTTAATCTGTGGCCTTTATTTTTGGAGATGTTGGTTTGCCTCCCACAGGTGAAAATGATTTTGATGGTGTCAGCTGAGATGTTTGTCCATGCTGCTGGTGATCTTTTTTAGGGGAGGTTCTGGAAATAAGAATTGTGGATTAGCACTGATTTACTGTGGAAGCACTATGGCTATGTCTACACTAGAAAAGTTAAGTCGACTTTATTAAGTCAACTTAATAAGGTTGATTTTAAGTCGACTTAAAGTCGACCTTATTAAGTCAACTTAACAAAAGTCGACTTAACTTTTCTAGTGTAGACATAGCTCCTTTTCAACCTTATTAAGTGAACTTAACACTTTAAGTTGACTTAATAAGGTCGATTTAGGCGCTAATCCCTGTCCACACTGGCTTAAATAGACCTAATAAGGTCAATTTAAGTATTAAGTCGACCTAAAACGAGGTGTTATTAAGTCAACTTAACTTTTCCTTAAGTCGACTTAAGGAAATGCTTACGTTGGTTTAAGGAAAGTCCAGTGTGGACGCAGAGTAGTTTAGGTCGACTTAAGCCTCCTTAAGTCGACCTAACTTGTAAGTGTAGACGCACCGTATATGAGTGAACTTTACGTTCCATTATGTCTGGAATTTTTGTAAATGTCTATCTGTTCTGCAGTGGCATGTATATATAGGCTGCTTAAGTACTTTCTGAACTTGCTGTTTCATTGATGAGTAGCTGTCTCTCTTGCTTTTCAACATACACTGATCATCATCTTAAGAGATGAGGAAGTTATTTTTTTCCCCTTCTTTCACTCGGCATAATATCGTTATGATTATTTTCTTCCTCTGAAACAGTAGATACTGGCCTAGCTAGATCAGTGGTCTGATCTGATAATGTGATTTCTGTGTTCACTTGCATTCATGCTATTTATTACAGGCAGAGCTGATAGGCTGTAATTAAGGTTAACCAACACTTCCCATGACTAAATCAGAGTACCTGCCCCGTTGCAATATGATAGTAGACAGAAAAGAGATTGGTCAAAATCTGAACCATTTTCAAATAAAACCCAAATAGTGGCTGCCCACCAAATATAGGATTTGGAATCAAACCATTTCTAATTTTGACTCTGCAGGCAAAAAATTCCATCTAAAAATAGTGTTTGAAAACCATATCACTGCCCCCTGTTTGTGCCCATCTCTAAGAAACACTTGATGGTTCCTGTACTGTTACTGCCATTAGTGCATTTCCAGGCAGCCAGGAGGTGCAGACTGACTTTTGTGTGTTGATGCTGATGGCAGGCCGAAGCAGAGGACGGTTTGTTGCTGTATTGTGGAGAGAATGAGCATGGTCGTGGTGATTTTATGTCACTGGCAATAATCCGACGCAACATCCAGTTCAGGTAATGGCTGTGCAGCTCTTCCCCCCATTCCTGCTCTTGTGTACAGTGAAAAGGGGCCTCAATTGTCTTGTAACTGCCAACAGAGGATTCCCCCGGCTCAGGCACTGTGGCTTCCTCCTGAGGATGCTGTCACAAAATGAACATTATTATTTCTTCACAAGGCCGGAAATACCTGCAGGCCACTAGCGCTATATAAGTACCGTAAGTAGGTGCAGGGCCATCCTTTGGGAGGGGCAAGTGGGGCAGGGTCCACGCCGCTGCCCCCCCCACTGCTGCGCTTTGCTCTGCTCCAGCCCCATGGCCTTTCTCATGGCAAGCCAAAGGTAGCAGGCTGGAGTGGGAACGGGAGCAGGCGCACGAGGCCAAGCTCTGGGCCAGCCCTCCCCATCCCCAGGGTGCTGCAGCCAGTTCAGGGGAGCGGTGGGTGCATGGGACCCGGCCTCTCTGGGCTGCCCGGCTCCCCTCCTCCCCCCCAGTGCAGGGAGGGGAGTCCGGGCCCCTGCACAGGCTGACTGGCTTTAGGCCCCACTCTCCCCCCAGGCACGGTTCTGGGTAGGTGTATACAGCTACTTACTTTGCTTCATAACTAAGGGAATCCTAAGAAAGTTTCAGAACAAAGGAGATGCATTAAATGCAGGAATCTAGTGGTAAGGTGTTACTCTGTGGAATCAAGTTTGGGACTGGAACTCAGTTCTACATCACTGACCTGTTAGGAGCTTGGGCAGTTTTTAAGGAAAAGGAGAACAAAGAGTCTGCCTCTGTGTAGGGGCATCTTAAAGGACATCTGGAGGGACTTGCATCTGGCACTTCTTAAATGGAATGGCGATTGCTATAAAGATGAGGGGAAAGCAAAAGGGTATGATGTGTTCTAACCCTGTTTCTGTTCCATCTCAGCCTGCCCTATATGCTGGAGAAGCAA
Organism: Pelusios castaneus; assembly: GCA_007922175.1. Lineage (NCBI taxonomy): Eukaryota > Metazoa > Chordata > Testudines > Pelomedusidae > Pelusios > Pelusios castaneus. Next base: position 2,483,495 of record ML685863.1, on the reverse strand, counting down.
AGGAAGTAGCATGCTTTGTGCACATCAGCTTTGAACGGACTGCTGTTGAGGCCTCCTTGTCAATCACTACCAAACAACTTTCATATAGTTTTATAGAGAATCCTAGTCTGATGACTATAGTTCCAACTCTCACCAGGGGGCTAGGAAAATTCCCAAGAGAAATTACTGTAATAACAGGAACTCAAATTCTAATACGCTGCATCTTGAAACCATTTCAGAAAGTTGGCAGGCTTTGCAATATACTTTGTAGTGCCAGAGGATGCAAAGTCTCCTACATGGAAGAAAGAAACAGATTAAATGAAGTTTAAAATTTGAAAAGACATTTTATCTGCACTAAAACAGACCAGATACAGATCAGTTGTCTGAATGTTTTTATATAGCTCTTTAATGTGAAGGGAAAAACAGAGAGGCTCTGAGAAGAAACGGGAATCTTCTTAGTCTAAAAACAAGGTTAGGTTATTTTATTGAATGAGAAATTATCATTTTGTGCTCCCTCTCTTGTAGATTCAATTGTGGAACTGGAGTGGCAGTCATTACTAGTGAAAGCAAAATCAAACTGGGTAACTGGCACAGTGTAACTGTGTTCAGAGACGGGCTAACTGGCTGGCTCAGGTTGGATGATGACACTCCCGTCACTGGTAAATCTCAGGTAAGCAGTTGTGTCCCCAATGCTCTGCCTTGGCTCTCTGTAGTCGTGGTTGGCGTTTCTTCCTAACAGTGAGTGTATTAAAATAGATCAAATTAAATATGTGTCTTTAGTAGTGACGGAACACTTGTATGAACCAGAATCAATATTAACAGATCTATAGTCACATAAATCAAATTGAATATTTGAAAGGGCCTTGATTCCTCACTGCACTGTCCCATTGCTCAGCAATCCTATAATCCCAGATGCATTCTCCTTTCCAGAAATCCCATATCTGCTCCCTCCTCTTCCTTGGTGCAGATAAAAAAACCAAAAACTAAAAACCTCTTTCATACAGATCCTCACACTCACATGCACCTCACTCTACCCCCAGGCCTGGTCTGCACTTAAAAGTTAGGTTGACATAGTAACAGTGCTCATGGGTATGAAAAATTCCCACCCCTGAGCACTCTTGTCAATTTAGCAACCAATGTAGACACAACTTGATGGAAGAATTCTTCCATCAACCTAGCTGCTGCTGCTCAGAGAAATGGATTACCTATAGAGACAGGTAAAGGGAGGTCCAGGTTGGATTTAGGTTATCTAGGGAGGTGGTGGAATCTCCATCCTTAGAGGTTTTTAAGGTGTGGCTTGAAAGCCCTGGCTGGGATGATTTAGTTGGGGTTGGTCCTGCTTTGAGCAGTGAGTTGGACTAGATACCTCCTGAGGTTCCTTCCAGCTCTAATCTTCTATGATTCTATGACAGAATAACCCTTATTGTCTACATGATGGCACTACAGCGTCCCTGCTGCAGCACTATAGCTATGCCATTGTATACCTGTAGGGAAGAGAGGGCCCCAGAGACACACACAAATTCATATGTATAATGACACAAGGGTCACAGAGACAAAAGATTTCAATAATACTTTGATTAAATACAATTTAGAAAGAAAGCTGACAGAAAACTCTAGGAAAAACTGGCTCCATGGAAAGGGAAAAATACTAAAACATCTAAGAGTAAACTGAAAAGAAAAATAAATTTAGAATAATAGAATTAATAATAAGCTATGAACAGCTGCTATATAGTTGGAGACACAGGGCTAGGATCTGCCCTGAATGAGTGAGGTTCCATTTAACCCAATCAAGACAAATATTATTTAAAAAAGACACCTTGACTTAGTCCCTGTGACCTGAAGAGAAAACAAGGACAATAATTGGTGGACAATTGCTAATAACTCAGCTCGTGTTGTTTCTCCTACCCTCAGGACAACCACTTCTAGCACCTCCTACACCCTGTCAAAATGGATTGGTTTTGATTTGCCTCTTGAGGTTATAGAGTTAGATTTGGTCTTTATTTACAAATGCTGAAGGTAGTATTTCAAATAAAAACCCTTACAGCTCTGTGTGCCCTTAAAAAGAGGTGCACTTTAGCAAAGCTGGCACTGTCAAAGTAACGAACTGCCCTTAACGGTAGCATGGTTACACTGGTTTTAAAAGTGCTTGAGCCGTGCAACTTACTCTGATCGAGGAACCACAATAAGATATACTGGTTTACAGCACCGTATTCTGGTCCAACTGCACCTGCACTATGGATCTTACTGACATAACTATGTCATCAAAAAAAATCACACACCCCCTCCCAATACAATTATGCCAATAAAAAACTTTTAAGTTGAGACCTGGCCTAATAACACAAAAGACATAGAATAAAATTTTAGGCCTGGCATACATGGCTGTAATTCCACTGAAATCAGTCATTTTAACACTAGGGCTTAATTTATTATTTATTTAGCACTCACAATTTGCACAGTGCTGTCCAAGACACAAATATCAAGTTAGTCTGGAGCCTACACATTAATACACAAAGGTAGGAAAACTAGCTATACTGGGAAGTGCAATGGAAGGGCAGACAACCTCATGCCCTCACAATCAAATGGTTCATTAATAGTTTTTACATTAATGGTTCCATAATATTAAGATAAGAAATAGACATAAAAGTAAATATTCAGGGTGGGAATAGTTTGGGAGAAAGAATGGATGAGAGGGAATTACTAATGGACAGTCTAGTTTTCCTCAAAGAGAGCTGTTTCTCCATTAAGGTGGAAAGAGTGATTATGCATAGCTTAATTATCTGCCTTTATTAATCTTCACGTGTTATTCAAGATGGTGAAACATCTCTGTTTTAATTTGTAGGGCCAATACAGTAAAATTACCTTCCGGACTCCTTTCTATCTTGGTGGTGCACCTAGTGCATACTGGTTAGTCAGAGCAGCAGGAACCAACCGTGGCTTTCAGGGCTGTGTTCAGTCACTCATTGTCAATGGGAAGATAATTGACATGAGGCCTTGGCCACTAGGGAAGGCTTTAAGCGGTGCCGATGTAGGTAAGTGCAATGTTCTGGGGTCCTTTTTAGGTGTTAAAAGAAATAATAGGGTTATTTTCTGCCAATTGAAAAATGAAATGGTTGTGTTCAGAGTTTGGTTTGGAGGGAGTGGGAGTAAGGTCTGTATATTTTGTACAGTGTTTCTCTGTTCTTTTTAAAGAATTTTGAGTTTGTATTTCAAACACTTCCTCAACAACGCATGCTGAGTGTTGGCCTAGGGGCATCATTAACAATTGCCCCAGGGAAAGTGAGAGCTCCCAGAGAAGAATTTCAGGTTCATGACAGAATTCTTGGCATAATAAAGGACTGTCTCTCCCTAAATCATGAGACCCCAGTACACTGGCCAAAGCACGTCCTAACCAACAAAGTAACTATGTTGTTACCCTTTCATCCTAGGATCTCAGTGGCTATGTCTACACTGGCAAGTTAGTTCCAATTAAGGAGGCTTAATTCGAACTAACTAAAGCCATGGCTACACTAGGCTTTAGTTAGTTCGAATTAAGGGCTTCCTTAATTCGAACTAATAAATTCGAATATGCTATTCGAACTAAGGGTTAATTTGAACTAGTTAGTTCGAATTAACCAAGGTGGCCATGTTAGTTCGAACTAATTGCTTAGTTCGAACTAACCGGCCCATTGACCTCAATGCAATTCACTAATTCGAACTAAGCAAGTGCCAGGAATGGCACTTGCTTAGTTTGAACTAAATTTTTTTAGTTCAAATTAAGTTAATTCAAACTAACTAAAATTAGTTCTAATTAGTTAGTTCGAACTAACTAATTCATACTAACGTTAGTAAGTGTACACATGGCCAGTGTGCTTAAAAAGTTCCCGTCTTCAAGCGTCTGATGAAGTGGGATTTTCTCCCACGAAAGCTCATGCGATAAATAAATCTGTTAGTCTTTAAAAGTGCCACCTGACTCCTTGTTTGTTTAGCATCTGAGAGTAAATTCTCACTGAATCTTTTTGAAGTAAATAGTATCAACTCCATTTTATAGATGGGGAAAGGTAGACACCTAAAGAGTATTAGTAACCATATTTGTGTGTATTGCATCAACTGTTTTCTAGACACTTTGCAAACAGTTTTGAAGACAAGACCTTCAATGACCTTCATGTTATAATTCAGGGCAACTGCACCTGTATTCTCCTCCTGGCTTCTCTCATCTCAGCCATCACCTTTCTTGAGCAGAGCCTGGCATCTCTCTCACTCCTGACCAGGGTTTTTCCAAGGTTGCACAGTTCCCTACCCACAATGTGAGTTTTCTGCCTACACCGTTAATTCTCTGGCAGGCCAGCAGCTGAATCAGGTCAGAGACTGCATTTTGCTTTCTCTTTGAAGGCTATGAACAATATAACTGCCCAGATTTATATGTACAACACAGCTCTATCTAAGCAAGTACAGCTATTTTTAAGGTGAAAGTATTATAGAGAAAACATATTTAAAATAATAAAAGACCCTGCATGCATGCTGATAAGCTTATCAGAGATCACCCTCTAGTCCAACAAGGACTCTGGATTCAGTCCTTTAAATCCCACCAAGCAGTTCTTCTGTTATCACAAGTGCATTTTAACAGCTTTTTGCTTAGAACCTTCTGCATAGGTTATCTTTGCCTTTATGGAGCCTGGGTCTTTGATCTGCAGAGATTATGAATATCAGACAGACAGTGGCTCTCTGTCCAGGGCTGCAAAAGATTGGGTTCAGAGGTGGGAATCTTCATTCTCCTCTTCCCCATGTACTTCCTAGGGAAATCCATTTATTTTTGTTTACCCAAAAGTTCCTTCTTGTGTGGCACATTATTCAAAATAGTCCTTTGAAGTTCATAACACATTGGCCACGTCTTCCATCTAAAGAAGTTGCATACAAAGCTACATTAACATTGCATTTATAATACAAAAGAACCCAAAGTTATTTAAATCGAATTCAGTAAAGTCTCCCAAAGATATTCCAGGAACTTGCCATGTCTGTCACAGAACAAGCGATTTCCCCAAGTGGGAAAACCAGCGGTTGCTGGTTCAAATCACAGTAAGTCAATGGCAAAGTCAGGAATAGAACTGATATGTCCTGATTCTGTCCTATGTTTCAGCAGCCACAAAGTCATCTTTCTTCTCTTTTGTAGTTTTGCAGTCAAAATCGCAGTAGGGCAGTGATCACATGTTAACAACTGTCCTGTAGTCTTTGGATAAAATGGGCCAAACTTCTGAGCAGTATAATAAGAGTGACCTAGGAAACAGACACAGAACAAATCAGGGTTTTGGAAGCAGAGAGAGTAATTTCATGATAGAGTGAGAATCTATGGAAAACATCTTAAAATCATTCTAAGGTTCTCTGATCCCTAATCTCTATTGCCTCTTGGGGTGCATCTACACTTACAAATTAAGTCAACTTAAGCTTGCTTAAGTCGACTTAATTTACTCTGCGTCTACACTACACTTTCCTTAAGTCGACTTAAGCAGATGCTTAAGTCGCCTTAAGGAAAAATTAAGTCGACCTTATAAAACCTCATTTTAAGTCGACTTCGCTGACTAAGTCGACTTTAGAAAGTCGACTTAGCCAGTATGGATGTGGAGTAGCCCTAAGTCAACTTTAAGTCGACTTAGGGGGCTCCAGGGCTTCCCCACTGCCCTCCCTGCCAGGGTGGCTGGCACAGCCACAGACTGGCGTGCCCCCCCCAAAGGGCAGGGCAGAGCCCTGCCCACCCTGCCCCTATGCCCTGCCAGGGTCCCTGTGCCCCTTTGCCCCATTGTACCAATGTACAATGGGGAAAAGGCTAAGCCCCCTGGCATTTGGCAAGGGGTGCCCCCTCTGCCACTGTGGACCTGTTCCAGGTCCACCTAGCCCCTAGAAGTCGACTTAGGCATCCATTGTGGACGCTCTAGGTCGATTTGGCAAGGTCCCCTTTAAGTCGACTTAAATGCTACTTAAAGTCGACTTTGTTAAGTCAACTTAGCTAAGTCGACTTAAATTAACAAGTGTAGACATAGCCTTGGGTCCCAACTACAGTTATTCCCAGCCATGTGCCCTCTACACACCATTGCATTAATAATCAACATCAACTAAAATAAATGCTGGATTTTCCCATGTCTGACCTGAAGCTGAATGGTAGAACTGTACAGTTCGTTATATTGCTTCACAGAATTGCAGAGATTGCTGCGTATCATGTACCATGGAATCTTTGCAAACAGCATAGAAAATGACTTTAAACCTGTACATAATATAAACTGGAATTAATCATTCAGGTCTATTAGCTTTTCTACTAACTGACCTTTTCAATTCTGTTTATCCTAGATATAAATCAAGGACTACAGAATGGAAAAAAAGAAAAGAGAGGCTTGTCCTGTGTATAAGTCATTCCTACTGGCAGGATTATGAATCCCACATAGAACTGTGAATCAAAGTGCTGGCTAATGGGGAATGGCTAAGGATTTTCAGCAGACACATTTAGTACTGCATATTCCTGCTAGAGCTCCCTTCTTCCTCTTCTGCCTCTTTTGAGAGTCTCACACCCTGGATTGATGGAGGCATAAGCTGCAGGAGAAGTAGCTTGATTTTTCAGCATACCCATCAGTACCAAATTGAAAACTAGACTAACGCAGTGTCACCTGGGAATTTGTTTGGACAGAAGAATCATAGACCCATAGAATCATAAAGTTAAAAAGGACTGCAAAGATCAGCTAGTCTAAGCCCCTGCCAAGATGCAGGATTTATGGGTGGTCCTTAGAAGCTGAAAATGCACTGGCTGAAACAGAAGCCGTCTATTCCTCTTAATCTATGAGAACCCATCAGTCTGGAGCATCTACTATTAATTTTAAAAAATTCCTTGTCCTTTTCTTTATCTCAAAGATTTTGCTTAAATTTGCTCCTCATGAAAGTGCAAAACTAACAGACAGGACTGCCACTGCAATAGACATAGTACAGATGCATGTTGTGTACGTTTCTACTTAGATCTCTACCCATATGTCTCTATCATGACCTGCAGCACCAGCCTAATACAGATCTGATGGTCTCCTCATAAGCAGGGATTTCCAGTAGCACTTTACAGGATCCATCCAACAGATGTCAAAGCCTGGCATTTAAATGTAGTCTCTGTTAATAATTCACAAGACCACAGATTTCATTAGTCTTTTGTTGAATTAGGGAAGGGACGGTGCTGAGTATGTTTAGTTTGGTTCTTTGTGTCAGGGGCCTTAAATATTTCAGGGTGATAATGCTGTTGAACGGGCCAGTGAACAGATGGGAATAGGAGGAGGTCATTGGTTGCCGATGTTTTTTGAGAGGTCTGTTTATTGGATTATTGGATTTTTCTTTATGGAGCTTGATAACTGAATTCAGTCTACCTTGTTTTTCTCTCCTCGGTATGTTGCTGGACCTCTCTTTCACTCCTTTGGCTTTGTCACTAGCTGCTGTTTGTATCATGGTGGAGTTTAATGGCCCCAGTGGGGAACAGGCCCCATTGTTCTAGGCACTGTAAAAGCACGAAAAGATGGTTCCTGCCCCAAAGAGCTGACAAACTGGGTAGCTAGTGAGGGTTGGTATAAATTGTGTTGTAATTTGTCCATCTTTAGTAACATGATGATGATGGTGAGTTATAGTCTGCTGGCCTAACCCAGGACCTCCAGGAATTGTGAGTCTCCTAGAAGGGGTGCCCAGAAATCTCTGGCCAGGGCAGCCAAAGGAAGAAGTAGTCGAACTTTCATTCCCTAGTGTGGCCTCTGCTAGAGATGGCTCTTATGGAACGCCAGTCACAGTTTTAACATTTTTTCCTGCCCCTGTGGAAACCATGAAGGGGAGGAAGCAGTACATATACTGGGGGTGGAGATGATCTCATGTAAAAAGGAGGGAGCGCAGACACTGCTTCCTGTTGACATGGGAGAATTCCCGTGGGGCACAGCAGGCCTTCATCAAACCGGATGAGTTCTTAACATAGTGGTTCTCAAACTTCATTGCATCATGACTCCTTTCTGACAGCAAAAATTACCAAAGACCCTTGAGGTGGGGAGAGGATGAGCCCTGGGGGGAACTTTGGATTCAGCCCCGGGCAGTGGGGCTCAGTCTTCTGCATCAGCCCTGGACCCATCAAATCTAACGCTAGCTCTGGTGATCCCATTAAAATGGAGTACCCACCCATTTTGGGATCCCTGCCCACAGTTTGAGAACCATTGTCAGTTTCCCTAAAGTCACAAATTCATATAGACCTGAAATGTAATTTGGAAGTCCCCCAGGTTGAATCCTCCGGGTGAAATCCTTTAATATCAGTACGAGCTTTACCACTGACTTTGCTGGAGCCAGGATTTTACCCCGTCTCAGAAGTAAGTTCCTCTGAAAAACATCTGATCTGAGGTGCACAAACCACTGAGCCCTGATCTACACTAAACTTATGTCATTATACCTACATTGTTCAGGGTGTAGAAAATCCATTCCCTTGAGTAACACAGTTTTACTGTTTTAATCCCCAGTGTAGACAGCGCTGTGTCCTGACATAAGTATAGGGGACTGAACTAGACAACATCCTGAGATTCCTTCCAGTCCTATAGTTCTATGCTGACAGGAGGGCTTCTCCCATTGACATAGCTAGGTGGAGAACCTACGCTGATGGGAGAAGCCACTGCAACACTGTAAACGTAGACAAGCCTTGAGAGTGAATGCTCTGGAAGCATTACACTGTTACATCATATATATTTGCAGATGACTCCCTAGGCTATCAGAAAACTCATATCCTTAAAAAAAATTATAATCTATCAGTTAGAGAACCATACTGGAAACAGGATTTCTGAGTTCCATCTGTCTCTTAACCATTTACTGGTTGCCTCAGTTTCCCCATCTATTAAACAGGACTTGCACCACCCATGTACATCACAGTGCTGCTGGGGTTACTAATGTCAAGTGGCATGAAAGCCTAAAAGTATAGGTGCTCTGTGTGTGCAAAGTGTTACTTAAAAACCCATGATAGTGTATTATATTCAGATGAAAAACAGCACAGCAGGATCATCACTCCTATCCAGCCATATTACCATGGTTGACAGCTGTTTGTGAGAGAGGAAGGTAAATAATTAGCAATGCAAGGACAGCTGCTCACAGCTGACTGGCATGGGAAACATTTTATAGAGTAATTATCTCTCTCCACCTGGAAATGGAATTCATTCTGTCCCTAAGGAGAAGGTTATCTGCATGAGTTCTGTCTTTAACCTGTGGTTCTTTGGTTAGGTCCCTCCAGCTCTGTGCTATGAATAGAGCAAGCAGACCATCAGTTAATACAATAAAAACTAGACTTGACGAAACACTTATAAATGTACATTAGGAACAATTCTGCACTGTCAGGGAGAGGAACCAAATGACCTAACAGATCTTTTTCTCTCTCTAACTTTGGTGATTCTGTGATCCAAAGTTTATATTCCAGGTTGTATAGCACCATGGTCATCTTCCAAAGGGGTAGCCGTGTTAGTCTATTGTAGAAAGACAACAGAGTCCTGTGGCACTTTTAAAGACTAACAGATTTATTTATCGCATGAGCTTTCGTGGGAGAAAATCCCACTTTGTCAGACGCTTTGAAGATAGGAAAGTTACAGAGTGGGAGGAAATTAAATGCAGGGGAGTGTATGACATAGCATCAGCTCAGGCTGTAACAGCAAATCAAAATAGGTGTTAGGATTTTTTTGATTTGGTGTTACAGCCTGAGCTGATGCTATGTCATACACTCCCCTGCATTTAATTTCCTCCCACTCTGTAACTTTCCTATCTTCAAAGCGTCTGACGAAGTGGGATTTTCTCCCACGAAAGCTCATGCGATAAATAAATCTGTTAGTCTTTAAAAGTGCCACAGGACTCCATGGTCATCTTGTTTGTGTAACAGGAAATGCCCAAAGTTTACCACGTGTTAAATCTTTACAGGAATTCTTTTGCTGCTGTTCTTCTCACACTGAATGAATATAAGACAGGAAATCAAATTCCAATTTTTAAACTGTAGTAATGCCAGGAAGGTACTGCAAGCCGCCAGTGGCTCATCCCGGCTCCCTTCTGACCGGGACCGCGGGGCTCCCTTCTGCCCAGGACCCCAGTGGTCCTGGCCTAAGGGAGGCCTGTGGCTCCTTTCTGCCCAGGACTGCTGGGGTCCCAAAGAGAAGGGAGCCCCGTGCTCCCTTCTGCCCGGGACCTGAGTGATCCCAGCCAGAAGGAAGCTCCATGCTCCCTTCTCCCCCGGACCGCTCCGGGGCTTGCTGTCTTGGGGAGAGCCAGCCCCATGTGGGGCTGGCTCTCCCCAGGACTAGCCCCCCTGGACCTAACCAGTCAACTTAGAGAGTCTAGTGGAGACTCTCTAAGTCGACTTAGTAAGGCCAGCTTTAAGTTGACTTAGTAAAGTAAATTTAGTAAAGTCGACCTAAATTTCTAAGTGTAGACATAGCCTTGGAGCCCATGCACCCATCCGGGAGTACATTTGGGAGTACATTTGAAGACGCTCACATGTAAATCTCACCATTTTGTAGCTCTCTGCCCCTTTAAAACACCTCAGAACATACACACACACACACACACACACACACTGATCTGGGCCTCATAAACTTATCTTTACAATTTAGTCCTGTAGACTAGGCGGAAATGATTTAAATAAACAATACAATTTAAAATAAAGAAAAATATTTTAATTAACTGATGCTTCATGCACCTTTGACTATTAAACACATGTTTCATAGATATCACAGGCTAGTTAATAAAAAAGTAAATAAAAATAATCCCTCCTTCGATGGCAGTTTTGATACTGTTACCTCCAGATATCTTCCTGTGCTGTTCACATCATGTGCCAGCATGGCACAAATGCAGATTAGAAAGGCCATATGTTGATAATATGGATCTCTTGCCGATCAGACAGAACAGTTAGCAACCACATGCTGGTTAATAAGCTTAGATGCTGCTGCTTAACACCTTCAGCATTTACCATATTTACCGCAACATTTGAATGAACAAAGCAGCACTTAAGATAATTAAGGTTAAACAAATCAGCGTGTTTGTAATGGAAACAGTCAGGTGACTTGTGGAGATTCTGAACTACACATTCCTGAGAACAACAAAGATGCTACACAGGGCAGGCAAAACCCAGTCATCTGGGGCCATGTCTGCACTAGAATATTGTTCTGCAATAACTCTTTGCGCTATAATAAACGCATTGTATTTATAACGCCACTGTGTGTTCACACTGCACTCCTTATAATGCAAAGGATTGTCCACATTGTTCTTGGCATTTCCGCAAGAAAGAGCATTGAATTTTGGGCACTTATCCCACTGTGCCACTCGTCAGCTTCCAGCGCTAGGAACCCTGGGTAGAAGAAGAGGAGCGCTGAGCACTGTGGGTAAATTTACGAGTTTCCCTGGGAAGCTGTGTTTCCTTGTCATCATTCACTGTAGCTACTAGCAACTTGTGCTCTTTTAAAACATTGCCCCAGGAAAACAGGAAAAAATTCAAAAGTTTCTAGGACTCACAGGAGGGAGGGACTAGTTACGTCAGAGCAGCAGAGTCCAAGCAGAAGACCAGAGTGGTCAGGCTTGGAATTCTGGGACATTTCCGGAGGTCAGTTGTTGCAGAAGAAAATTCCATCAATGTTCACACACACTTTGTAGCGCAAGAGCTGTTCCGCAATAGGCGTTATGACTCTCACACAGATGGTATTATTGTTCTGGTATAACAAGGCACTTGTAATGCAACAAGGAGCATTCAGGCGTGCACAGTGGGTTGTATTTCCGCAATAAGACGGCTTATTCCGCAGTAACTCGCTAGTGTGTATTAGGCCAGGGTGAGTAGACATTCTGTAAAAAAATACCTTGTGAGCTGTTCTTTGGTTAGTTCTTATTTCTACCATTTTTTCCAAGCGTCTTCCTGAGGCAGTGTAAAACCAATGCTGAAATCAACCACTTCGCCTAAATTTTGCTTCATAGTTTTGCATACGGAGAGAGAACTCTGCCTTGGGAAAACAAATTGTGTTTGTTTGTAACAAGCAAGCAGCCAGCTAAATCCTCAGGATTAAATGGCATGGTATGACATTCTGGCTCTGCGTTTAGGTGAATGCAGCAGTGGAATCTGCGATGAAGCTTCCTGTATTAACAGTGGCACCTGTACTGCAAGCAAAGCTGATTCATACATATGTCTTTGCCCTCTTGGATTTAAAGGTCGTCATTGTGAAGAAGGTGAGAGGACACTAGATCTGTTTTATTTCTGATTTACGTATTAGTCAGTGTTCAATGCATTCTTTCAATGGGAGAAGGAAGCTTTGGATGTCATAGATTGAAATGTCAGAAAACAGCCCTGATTTGTTCCTTCTCTTGAAAAGCACATGTATGTGATGATACACTGGTAAGATGGTGATAAACACCTTGGCTATGTTTACTCTTGTAAAGTTAAGTTGACTTAACAGAATGGCTACACTTTAAATCGACTTAAGTCGACCTTGTTAAATCGACTTAACAGTAGACATAGCCATCCACACTGGCTTTAAGTCGACTTAAGGCTTAAGTTGACCTTCAGAGATGGTGTATTTAAGTCGACTTAAGCTGTTATTAAGTTGACTTAAGGAAGCACTTAAGTCGACTTAATAAAAGCCCAGTGTGGACGCGGCTTTGTGTAGGTCGACTTAAGCATCCTTAAGTCGATCTAAGTTGCCAGCGTAGACATACCCCTTGTGTGCATTTTTCTATTTCTGTGGGCTGACTTGCAGGTGAGACCGCACACTCTCTTTGGCCCCTGCACAGGGACAGGGGAACAGTTGCAAAGGGCTGCTCCTTATTCGCACTGCCTGCTATGCAAGCCATTTTCAATGGCTTGTGAGAAAACAGGGTTATGTTCCTGGTCTTTCTCTCTGCCTGACCAAGAGGGCTGGCTGTCCAAGGAAAGTTCAGCTGCACATTTTTCCTGTGTGCCTGAGAGCTGCAGAAGGTGTGGCAGGGCTTGTGGTGTGACAGTAGTTTTTAATGCGTAATGAAGAAAGCTGTGTGAAAATGGTGGGTGAGTTAGTCAATTTCTTACCTTAGTGCCTGAGGTGACCTGCTTGTTTTTTCTGTACTTCCAGCTTTTATCCTGGCCATACCTCAGTTCAATGAGTCTTTGAGGTCATTTGCTACAATGCCCTGGCCATTGGAACCACAGAACTACCTTTCCTTCACCGAGTTTGAGTTGACATTTCGTCCAGATTCAGAGACTGGGATCCTTTTGTACAGCTATGACACCGAGAGCAAGGACTTCCTCTCTATCAACATGGTGGCCAGCTATGTGGAATTCAGGTTTGACTGTGGTTCAGGAACAGCCATTATCAGGTAAATGTCAGATGTAATAGTTTCTCCTCAGACATAGTTTACATAAATGTAATAGTTTCTCCTCAGACTTTGTTAAGTCAACTTAACAGCAGAGATAGCTGTTATATTGGCTTTAAGTCAACTTAATAAAGTCAATTTAGGGTTAACCCTCATCTACACTGGCCTTAAGCCTCCTTAAGTCAACCTAACTTGCTAGTGTAGACGCAAGCATGTGTTTAACTGGGCAATAATATAACATGGGGGTATTTTTTCTTTACCGTTGTCTAGTGGTCTCCTTATGTCCTAAAGCATGAGCATCTTTAGAATTTATCATTTCATCTTACTATGCAACGGCAGATGTTACACTTATTCATATAGAGAAAATACTTTAAAAATATTGACTTCCTTGCCTCCGTAATATTATCACAAGAAATTAAGGAATAATATCAAATGAAACTGTAGATATTTTACAGCAATTTTTATCAATAGCATAATATGTGTAAATAATGTATATAAAGATCTGAGTAACATATAGCATATTGCCTGGAGCCATTATATATTGTAAGTTTCCTGTGTTCATAGGAAATGTTGGCCATACTGGGGTAGGGAGCCTGTAGAAGATATTAATTTTCACTCAGGGAGGACTGGAGTGCACATATTCAGATGACATCTTACAGTCTCTATCTTCTTAAAACTGAGTAATCTGTACAAGATGCGTTCATGAGACACATAGTGAAAGAAATTACATTTTTACCCACAATACCATTTTACTGCTTAAAAACGCTTTGGGCTGAATTCCTACTCAGATAGGTGAATAGCAGGGCTTTTTTTGTGATGGTACTCAGGGGTATTAATATCGGCACGTTTTTGTACTCAGGGGTACTGAGTTCTGGCATCTTTTTTCACAGCTCTTGGCAGTCCCAGGTCCCTGGCCAAGTACCAGTACCTGTTTTGTTTTGGGCTTTTTAAACGAAAAAAAAAGCACTGGTGAATCCAATTTCCATCAGGAGTTGCACATGTGTGTATGAGAGTGGAATTTGCTCTTTTATAGTTAAGAAAACAGAGAGGGAGAAGGAAACTAATATTTGAGTTTCAAATAGACTGAGGAAAAATACAAGTTAGAATGATTGCCACCTTTCCTCTTTTCAGCAAACTCAGCTGAAGACACTCAAAGCCATCCAAAGAGTAATATCATTGTAACAGCCTACAAATAACTGTGCTAAGAGGTTTTACAGGTTGCAAAGTGAAGCACTCAGAATAGGAATTTAGGTTGTGCATGCTCTCTTAGTCCTACTGCCTTGTATGTATGCAGTTTTGATACAGTCTCTGATTACATGATCACATATTTTTTCCAAAGGATTCCTGCCTTCTTCACAGAATGGACAGGGCATAGGGAATGAGGCAGCTGTTCAATATACTGCAAACCATTCAAACCCTGTAACAAACACAGAATTACTCGTTCCATCATGGTTCTTTCTTGGCTGCTTATCTTGATAGTCTCCGAGTGCTTCACCAATAATGAATTTCTCTCCACTGCCAAGTAGGAGAGCATTAGTATCTCAATTTTTACAGCTCCACTCTGATGGATGAGGATCAGGAATCGGGTCCTGTGGAAGATAAAGTATGTGATTATGTAGCTAAACACTATATCATAAATGCACATGCACAGATGTTAGAGCTTCTCACAAATGGTTGAAAGGATCTTTTATGACAAGTGTCAGGCAACCTAAATGTAATAATAAGTAGCATACACCCATTTTACAGATGGTGAAGTAGGCTCCCATAATATGTTGTTGACTTGCCCAAAAATTTTATACTGAGCCAGTGGCAAAGCTGGGGACAGGAGCTGTGTCTCCTGGTTACTTTGGTCATTCCACCAGGCAGAAATCAGCTGGCTGTAAATGTTATCATTATAATTAGGGATAGAGGAGCTGATTGCCACTTGGATGATGGGAGTTTAAAAGTTTGTCTTGAAGAGGACTGAGTTCTGTGCTTTGCTTAGGGAACATAATGAAAAAAGAAGCCAAGTGCAGGCAGAAAGCAATAGAGAGACTGCAAAAGGAAGAGACAAAAAAATTGAATAAAGGCTTAGTGCAGGCTACTGCTGTGTCAGCCTATCCTGTACCAGGATCCACTGTGCCCATGAGACTTCAGATGGGCACACATATTCACATTCATGGATCTTAATACAGATTCAGGAGCTTAGAAATGGGGGGAAGTGAGTCTGTCCCTAATGTGTAGACTGGAATTCAACATAACTAGAAAAACAAATTTTAAAATGGACTCATTCTTGAAGAAAAAAGGGTCTAAATGACATCAGAAAGGGTTCACAAATATGTACTAGTTTTGCAACCCAAAAAATGAACATGTAGTTCTGAAAGTCTCAAGCTCTGCAAGGTTCATTCATCTCTAATTATAATTACACTTTACAAAAGTAGGCGGGTTAGCATGATGATGCCCTGAGCTGCGTAGGACACAGAAAACTTACCAAGTAGTCAAACTCGTCTGGTTCCTTTATTACATATGGATTTATCCCAGGTATTAAGCCCTATTACCCATTGATTTATCCAAGGTAATTAAACCCTAATTGTCACTAAATGAGAAAAGAACAAAGAATGAATGGCATTGCTTGTAGATGCTTTTTGGAGGATTCAGTGTTGGAAGAACATTGGCCGTAATAAGTCTAAAAGGCTTCAAAACATGATTTCAAAGTAAAAGAAACCTGAACGTCTATAAAATGTTGTTAATTGTAACATCTGGAGGGGTGTGTTTCTATCCACTCTGCAGACTGTTTAGCTTCCCCAGATTAGTGCTGGGTTAATAAAGATTATCTGAACAGTTTTTAAATGTTTCCTGTGGATGGTGGTTACTTGGCGTAACAATGAGGGATTATGGCTCTTATTCAGAATCTTGTTATATAATTTGGATAATATTTTGCTTACGGCCACTAATGTACAACATGAAGTGAAAAAAAAAGGATTTCAGAGTAATGGGCTGCATCAAAAGAGCTTATCCAAATTGAATGGATAAGCAGACACAAAATGTTTCTATTTTATAAAGAGACAAAGGTTTGGGGAACTTCTGCCCTAGGTAAATTTCTGTAACTCCCACTTCTGTCCCTGGCAGCTGGGTATGTATATCTGAGACTTTTTTCCTCATATATTTAAATCTAAGTAACTGCAGAAATTGGATTGAAAATTCAGCTCTTTATGCACCAATTGCTTAAGTGGGGGGGTTTTTTACATGTAAAGGTAAATGGCTTTTAGTTTAATATGTGAACATTAACATATATTCCTTCACTGGGAATGTTTAGAAATGGTGCCTTTTGTTATACTTCATATACATTGAGCTTTTGTACAGTTTTATTTCCCCCTTTATTTTAATTAGTGCTAATAGGTAAAGATACTCAGTAATTTCTTTCTCTTAAAGGAAGGGTCATGCACATTATCTTTAAAAGGCTAGTTAGTGAAGACAAATCTTTGAAAGTATAAAAAAGATGCAAGTGTAGACTTCTCATAGGTTTTTATATTTTTGTTTTCTGTTTTAAATAGGAGTGAAGAACCTATCATTCTGGGGCAGTGGCATGAACTAAGAGTGTCTCGCACTGCAAAGAATGGTATTTTACAGATTGATAAACAAAAAACAGTGGAAGGAATGGCAGAGGTAAGACATATAATGTATTTTCTCATATCTAAAGCAATTTGGTCATAAAATGATCTAACTTCTCATCTAAACATTAACAAAAATGAGTTCTTCAGATAAACCATACTCCCTGCTCTCCAAAGCCTGTGAGAGTTTATTGAAACATATATATATAGGGTAACCTCTTTAGGCTTGAGTTGAGAAGGATAGGAACCCAGGAGACAATTAGAAGCACCTCTTTTCCTCCTCTTGACCAAGGTGTGTATGCGTTCAACCTACATTTCTTCATAAATCAGGTTCATTTCTTCCTATTCTTCAATTTACTGGTCGTTGTTGTACCTATTACAAAACACCAGCATGTGCATTTTTTAGCCACTAGCACCTCTAAGCACAGGTGCCAGAATTTACGCTCCAAAAGGCTTTTTTCTCTACATGAGCTGAGACTCAAGCTGATTGAAAAATGGCTCACTTAGTTGTTTCATGCAGAAATATTCAACTTTTCATTCAGCAAAAAAAGTCTTCAGATGTAGAGGTAAACTTGAATTTTACTATGGAAAGCAGACACTGCATGAAAAATTCCATTCAATTGGAAATTCAGTTCTCTCTCAAAAAAACAGGGTCAGTGGAAAAATTTTGACCATTCTGTTGGGTTTTAGTTTGGTTCTGTAATTAATTGGAGATCAAATAATCAGGCGTAATTTTTATTTATTAATTAAATGTTGTTAGTTAAATATTGAAAGAGCATAAAAAAAAAAGACTATAGTTACTAAACAGTTGGAGACTGAAGAAGTGACTGCAGCTTGATTTATCCCTCGCTAATTCCCCAAAACTCTCATCCTTATATACTTGATGAAGACAAAAAAAAAAAAAAAATTTCCTTCCTCATAACTGATTTATCTGAGGAGTTTCTTTTATGATATTTCAGCTTACCTAATTAATGAGCTAAAAATATCTGTAATTTATTTAAAACAAACAGAGTCCTGTGGCACTTGTAAAGACAAACAAATTTATTTCTCCCATGAAAGCTCATTTGATAAATAAATTTGTTAGTCTTTAAAAGTGCCACAGGACTCCTTGTTTGTTTTGCTGAATTAGACTAACATGGCTACCCCTCTGGAACTTGTAATTTATTTGTCCTTTTATGGTAGTTTAGATTTATTTAATCAATAAGCTAAAGATATTTCTAACTAGTCATTCGTATAGGAAATGCCTGTAGCAACAAGTAATTCCTAATAAGCTAAAAACATCTTTGACTGAGTCACTGGTTTGTGATTTTATGATTACTGAAGGCCTTTGTAATAACAAATATCTCCAATTAATCAATCACAAGTTGTCTTTTCCTATCAACAGGGTCAGGGTGAAAATATTACACATTTTCCATTATTTGGTCTGACTCTGAAGTTCAACCAAATATCCTAAGTCCCCAGAAACATAGACACAAAACACTAGAATTATAGATGCAAAACACTTCTGTTCATGCACAAAGTATCATAGTATTTTATATATAAATAATTATGGGAATACAAGAATCACAAAGTATCTGGTTTATCTTCTGTTAAGCGTACCATTAGATTTCTTTAACAATTTGGAGGACCATAATGAACAAAAGAGAAGAGGAAGGTTTCTAGTTTTTTCTCTCTAAGGCTATGTACACACGATCAGATTAAAGCGCAACAAGGCAATCGCGCTACAAAACTCACGTGACCTTTATTGCGGGACAACACGTACACACGTTGCTCCCTGCAACGCAACAAAATTACACGCATTATCGCGGTTGAGCGCAATGACTTCTGGGCACCTATCCCATCGTTCCATTTTCCCCTAAGTCGGCGCTATGAATCATGGGATGAAGGAAAGGAACGCAAAGCGCCATGGGTAAAGTGTCAGTTTCCCATGGTGCTTTGTGTTCCCCTAGCGTCTTCCTCATTGCCAATAGCAACTCGCGCCTATTTTCAACATTGCAGTGACGCAACGCACCACTTGCAATCAATCGCAACAGCGACAGCATGGATCCTGCTATGATCTCCATTGTCGCCTTCAACATTCTGAATACATCTCGGCTTGTTGCTCAGTACGCAATGAGCTCCGAGTCAGACGAGGACACCGAGGAGCAGGGGCTGATCGATGCCATGCAGAGCAACAGCACCGCGTTGCTCAGCTCCTTCACTGATCATCTGCACACGGTGCAACGCCGTTTCTGGTCGCGAGAGACGAGCACCGAGTAGTGGGATCGCATTGTTATGCAGCTGTGGGATGACGAGCAGTGGGTACAGAACTTTCGAATGCGGAAAGCAACCTTTCTGGAACTGTGCTCAGAGTTGGCCCCTGCCCTGCGACGGAAAGACACCAACATGAGGTCAGCCCTAACTGTGGAGAAGCGTGTTGCGATTGCTGTATGGAAGATGGCGACTCCCGACTGCTATCGGTCCGTTGCAAACCAGTTTGGAGTCGGGAGGACCACCGTCGGATTAGCCCTCTCACAAGTGTGCGAAGCCATCAATCGCATCCTGCTACGGAGGACAGTGACATTGGGCAATGTTCGAGAGATTGTGGACGGCTTTGCTGCCATGGGATTCCCTAACTGCGGGGGAGCCATAGACGGCACACACATCCCTATTTTGGCTCCAGACCATCTCGCGACGGAGTACATAAACAGGAAGGGCTACTTCTCCATGGTGCTGCAAGCACTCGTGGATCACAAGGGTCGTTTCACGGACATCAATGCTGGGTGGTCGGGAAAGGTGCATGATGCCCGCATTTTCAGGAACACTGGTCTGTACCGGAAGCTGCAAGGGGGCACCTTTTTCCCTGATCAAAAAATAACAGTGGGGGAGGTGGAGATGCCCATAGTCATCCTCGGAGACCCAGCATACCCACTGATGCCATGGCTCATGAAACCCTACACCGGGAACCTTGATCGCAGCAAGGAGCGGTTCAATTACCGATTGAGCCGCTGCAGAATGACTGTGGAGTGTGCCTTCGGCCATTTAAAAGGGCGCTGGCGCTGTTTGTATGGGAGGCTGGACTTGGCGGAGGACCAGATCCCTGCCGTGATTGCGTCATGTTGTGTCCTCCATAACATTTGTGAAAGTAGGGGAGAAAAGTTTTCCCCTACGTGGGCTACGGAGGCACAGCGCCTCGAGGAAGCATTCGAGCAGCCAGCCACTAGGAGTATTAGGGTGGCACAAGGAGAAGCTGCTCGCATAAGGGAGGCACTCAGGGAGCATTTCAATGATGCCCTTCCCTAGTTAAGTTCCATGACGCATGAGGTGCACCTTAGGATCATTTCAATAATGTGTATAAATAAATGCATTCTTCAAAGTATTTGTTACTGTTTTTATTGAAACCTGAAAGATGGGGGTGGGGTTACAGGTTGGTGTAGCTCCGGGTCTCGTAAAAGTAGCTTGGGGGGGGGGGGCTGGATGTTGTCCTGTACCGGGGTGGAGGGTGGCCTTCAAAGAAATGCTTTGAGGGACTGCGGTGTGTGGGAGGCATACACGGCTGAACTGTCTGGAGTGGAGCCCGGACATTTATCGCCTGGGACTGCAAAGCTATCATGTTCTTTAGCAGTTCTGTTTGCTCCTTCATGACGCTTATCAGTTCGTCCCTGTGTTTCTGCCTCCTCTGCTGGGATTCCTCTCTCCAGGCTCTATTCTCCCTTGCGGATTCTTGTGTTGCTTTCAGCAGCTCGTTAAACATATCCTCCCTGTTTCTTCGAGAACGCCGCCTAATGTTTCTCATTCGGTCAGCTGGGGTAGACACCGGCCTTGTGAAGCTCAATTCTAATACAAAAATAACAATATAGACATTGTTAACACATAGCATAGATAGCCAATGTAACCTTCCAGTAGCACATTCCACTGGAAGGTACAGGGCGGTCAACACACTACGCTGCGCTGAAGCAGACAAGGTACATTCTAATAGACGGCTTACCGGGGGCTAAGAATCGGAAGAGGGCACACAGATGGAACCCAATATCCCTCTCCTCAGAGTGCCCCTTCCATCTAGAATACATCTCCTACATGCCGCCGGTAGCAGGCCGGGACCGTATGCTGCTGCACTGTGTGCTGCCATGGTTCCCAGGGCTGTGCTTTGCAGCTGGAGAGGCAGAGTGTCCGTCTTTGGGAGCGCAGACACAAACGCTCTCCCATCTAACCTGAGTATTAGGCTCTGGAGGTACATCGAGGAAACCTTTTCTGACCTAAATGCAGATGATTATTTTACAATCACTGCTTGTATTGATGCCCTGCTAATGAATGCAGAGTAAATAGCGTGCACTGCGGGGACCCGCAAGCACCCCCACCCCAGACAATGATATTTTAGCAGGAGCAGAGCTGAATGAAGGAGAAACTTACCTGAACCCCCCTCTGCCGCCTCAGAGAACAAGCTGCAGTTCAAGCCTTGAGTGGACGTCTCAGCGGGGCTGCTGAAGAGCTCCTGGCTACACGCGGTTGCGCTTTCCTCCGTGTCATCCTCCATCTCCTCCTCCTCCTCCTCCTCCTCAACAACGTCCTCATCCTGCTCGGCTCTGGCAATCACCGGACGAGGAGGGGCTGAAGTGTCCACGGGACTTTTGGCAGTGGTTGTGGGGTCCCCGCTGAGGATGGCTTCTATTTCCTTATAGTACCTGCATGTTGCAGGCGCTGATCCAGAACGGCGGTTTCCCTCCTTCGCTCGGTGATAGGTAATTCTGAGCTCCTTCACCTTTGATCTGCACTGCACTGTGTCTCTATCATGCCCTCTCTCTGACATGGCCCGAGAAATTATGCCAAATGTGTCATAATTCCTCCTGCTGCCGCGTAGCTGCGCCTGCACGGCGGACTCTCCCCAGATGCTGATCAGGTCCAGCACCTCTGCCGTGCTCCAAAGGGGTGCGCGTCTTCCACGGCGGGCCGCCATTGCTACTGATGATCGGAGCACAAACACACTCCACGAGGAAGAGAGCAGGAAGTGAAACAGACTTGAAATTTGAAAATCCCGGGAATAAGTTCGGGGCAGGGCGGGGACAGTTTCATCACGGCCACAGAGCGGGTGGGGGGAAGACCAGAGAGGACGACTTGGGAATGCTGGGACAGTTCCGGACTCCAGTCAATGCGCGGTAAGCGTACACACGAGCTCAAACGCGCAATATATGATCCGCAACAGCTGTTACCACTCTCGTCGGAGTGGTTGTTGGATTGCGCGACAACAAGGCACTTAACGCGCAAGAGCCCTGTTGCACGTGTGTACGCCGTTGTTGCTATCGCGCGGTAATGAGCTTTAATGCGCGATAATCTGATCGTGTGTACAAGGCCTAACTAAGCATTGTGCTTGAGCTGTAAAGAGAGGCTGGCTTTGAAGCTGCCCACGAAGAAGTCCTGCAGAACTGGAATTACATAGTTATCATGTCCTTACCTATAGAGTCCTTCCAACTCATATCAAAAAGTTAGCCAGAACTACCGTTTAGTTGGATTTCCAAGGGGTAGTCTAGTTCAGCAAAACAAACAAGGAGTACTGTGGCACTTTTAAAGACTAACAAATTTGTTTATCACATGAGCTTTCAGGGGAGAAAATCCCACTTCGTCAGATGCTTGAAGATGGAGAACTTACAGAATGGGAGGAAAATAAATGCAGGGAAGTATAAGTCACTGGATCAGGTCAGACTGTAAAAGCAAATCAAAGTAGTTGTTAAGATTCAAACACTGAGGAATAGTATATAGAGGAAAGTGAGATCAAATCACCTATTGTAATGAGAAAAAAATCCATAGTTCCTCTTTACCCCTGAAGCAACAGTGTCAAATCTGCATATAAATTTCACTTCTGCAGTTTCTCTTTGAAGCTTTGATTTGTTATCCATTGTTTGTCTTTATAAGTGCCACAGGACTCCTTGGTTATGTCTACACTATGTTAGGTTGACTTAAGGACTCTTAAGTCGACCTAAATTACTACATGTCCACACTGGGCTTTCATTAAGTCGACTTAAGGAATTCCTTAAGTCGACTTAATGAAAGTTTAAGTCAACTTAATATCTACCCCTCCTTTGGTCAACTTAAGCCTTAAGTTGGCTTCTTAAGTAGAAGGTGTGGATGGGCAGTAGCCTTTAAGTCAACTTTATTAAGTTGACTTAATGCCAGTCTGGATGCCTATGTCCAATGTTAAGTCAACTTAATAGAGTCGACTTAAAAGGAGCCACTTTGTTAAGTCAACTTAATAAGGTCGATTTTAAGTCGACTTAAAGTTGACCTCATTAAGTAGACTTAACAAAGTCAACTTAACTTTTTCTAGTGTAGACATAGCCCTTGTTAGTGTAGTGGAAGTGACTGCTCTCTCCTTTATTATGGAATTGGTTTTTCAAATACTGCAAACGTTTACTCCTCTGACTGCACTGGAGTTGCTCCCACTTCACACAAATGTGATCAAGATCAGAATTAGAACTCGATAAAAAAAGGAAAGAGAAGAAATCCATTAACATTTTAGAATGTTTTCCTCTGCTGGTTATTATCAAAATGTTAAACCATTAGAAATTTTCCAGCCAGCTCTAAATAGAATCAGGCTGCGCCACATAGCGGAGGACTCCTTCCATATTAGCATGAAGAGGTAAGTATATATTGCATACCATATTGAAATACTGTGTTAGCAAGGTCTCTCATCCTTCTAAAAATATAAAGATAGCTAGCCTGGAAGATGCAAGCATGGTTCTACCTGATCTAACAAAAATGGATTCTGACTTTTATGACAGGGAGCTTTCACACAGATTAAATGCAACACTGACATATTTATCGGTGGAGTCCCCAATTACGATAACTTGAAGAAGAACTCTGGGATACTGAAACCCTTCAGTGGAAGCATTCAGAAGGTACATGTTTTGAAATAAAATAACTCTGTGCATTCACTTCATGTCTTCTGTATCCCTGACTGTTGGACGCCTAGGCTGCGTCTACACTGGTAAATTAAGTCGACTTAAGCAAAATAAAGTCAACTTAATGAAAATTAAGTCGACTTTATTAAACCACCTTTCTACTCTACCTAAGGCTTAATTCGACTTTCTAAAGTCGAATTAAGCCAGTGTAGCCCTGGGGTAGCCCTAAGTCGACTTAGGGCTACCCCAGGACTACACCAATGCCCTCCCTACCGGGGGGGCACGGGGCAGCCTGGCATGCCCCCCAAAGAGCAGGTAATGTGGGCACAGTGTGACACTGTCTGGATTTAGGGAAGCATTTATGATATTATTTTGTATGGGTATCTCATAAATGCTATAATCCATAGGAACTATGTCATGTTTGGTATCAATAGAAAGGTAGTAAATTGCTGGGAATGGTTATATAGTTTATGTCTAGGAATTCTATTTCGATTAGAAGTTAAGAATTTGATGTTATAGCCATACTTTAACTTGTGTCATTAGACGGGAGGGTGTGAACAACCATTGTCTCCTTAATGTTTAGGAATTTTCCAGGTAGAATGGTGCCAGGGAGTATCCTGATGAGCCATTGAGGACATAAAGAATACAACCATTGTATCCTTAATGGCTCATCAGTTTACTCCCTGGGACCAGATCACCTGGCAAATTCCTAAACATTAAGGAGACAATGGTTGTTCACACCCTCCCGTCTAATGACACAAGTTAAAGTATGGCTATAACATCAAATTCTTAACTTCTAATCGAAATAGAATTCCTAGACATAATCTATATAATCATTCCCAGCAAATTACTACCTTTCTATTGATACCAAACATGACAGCGTTCCTATGGATTATAGCATTTATGAGATATCCATACAAAATAATATCATAAATGCTTCCCTAAATCCAGACAGTGTCACACTCAGGGCTCTGCTCTGCCAGGGTCCCTGTCCCCCTTTGCCCCATTGTACACAGGGGGTGCTCCCCCCCACCACCGTGGACCTGCCCAAGGTCTCCTTAGCCCCACAAAGTTGACCTAGAGCATCCAGTGTGGACGCTGTAGGTCGACTTTGTAAGTTCCCCTTTAAGTCGACTTTAATTTTAAGTGTAGACACACTAAGTCGACTTTACTAAGTCTACTTAAAGTCTACTTAGTTAAGTCGTCTTAGTTAAAGTCGACTTAAAGATGCAAGTGTAGACATAGCCCTAGAGTAAAATCCTGGCCCTATGTAAGCAACGGTAAAAGTCCTAATAGGCCAAGATTTCATCCCTAGACCTCAGCATCCCTTCAGAAGGTACTTGATTTCTCTTTGCTTAAAATATGTTTCATAACCAAGAACACCATGTTCCTCTAAGATTATGACATATTACGGGCAAGTGTTGTTGCTGTTTTTCTATTGACCATTCATGCTGTACTAGCCAGTGAACCACAGAGCTGCTGGGTCCAGCTCAAAGGTGATGTGTGAAGGTGATGATGTCAATGTTAGACCTCCTAAGACCCATTTACACCTGTATGTAAGTAAATGAGCATAAGGGGAGTGTAAAGAATGCTCAGAAGTGTAAGTGATGGATAAAAACCAGACAGATAAATGGTTGATGTAACTTACAAGCGAGTGAGCCAGAAGAAAGCACAAATCAAAGTAGGGTAAAGACTAATGCAACTTACACATTCTTATAGCCTTCCATTGGTTGCTTTTTTTGCTATCCTCCTCCCTTGTGGCTTCTTAACATATGAGCTACAACAACCTACTTGCCCTTTTACTCAATTAATGGGCAAAATTCAGAAGTGATGTGTAAGTTACTCGAGCACAGGTTTCCTTTAGACATTTTTTTGAATAACTTAGCCTCACCTCTGTTCTTAGCCCTAAGAGTTGACTCTCAATAACTCCATAGGATTAAACAACAAATCAACGTAGCCCATAGGAAATGAATTACGAACTGGTTAATTGATAGATCCTGAAAAGTGATTGTAAATGAGGAATTGTCGTATAATGAGGTAGTGTCTCATGGAGTTCGGCAGCATCTGCTCTTGAGCCGCTACTGTTCAATATGTTTATCAGGGTGGAGGAAGATACAAAATCGTTGCCAGTCAAATTTGCAGTTACATAAGTTGCTGAGGTCTGGGTCTAGTTATACCAAAATGGATCGAGAGATAAATAATGATGAGGACATGTTGTAGAATCCTATCTTCATTGCTTGATAAGGTGAACTTCTTTGAATAAGGTGCATTTTTATACAGCCAAACACAAGGAACAAATAATTTGGGTCATTCTTACATGATGTATCCTGGAATGCAGTGACCCTGAAAAGGACATAGAGGTAATGGGCAATAGTTGACTGAGTACGAGTTCGCGGTACACTGCTACACTTAGTAGGGCAAGTTCAAAATCTTGGATGCATAAGCAGGTGAACATCAAATAAAAGTAGAGAGGGGTACAGCATTAATGGAATACTGCATCCAGTTGCAGTGTGAACACTTAGCACAAGATGTGGAAGAATGGAAACAGTTCAGAAAAGAGATTAAAAGAATGATTTGAGGTTTGGAAAATGTGCGTTATAGTGAGAGACTTAAGAAACAGTGTATTTTGATTATCCAACAGAAGGTTAATAGGTGACTTAATTGCAGTCTACAAATACCTATATGGAAAGAGATTTCTGGTAGCAGATGCTCTTTAATGAAGCAGAAAAAGGCATAATGAGGCTCAGTGGATTGAAGTGGAAGGTAGACAATTTCAGACTAAAAATAAAATGTACATTTTTAACAGTGAGGAGAATTAACCATTGGAACAACTTTCTGAGGGATGGTATATTCTCTACCGCTTGCAGCTTTAAAGTCAAGACTGGATGTCTTTCTAAAATGAATGTTATAATGCAAACAGAAATTATGGCTTTGATGCAGAAATTATTGGGTGAGGTTCAATGACCTGTGTTATGGGGCAGTCACATCAGATGACAATAGTGGCCCTTTCTGAAAATCTGTGAAACTGTTAATGAAAATGGATTTATTCACATTGAAGTAACTTAGATCAGAACATATGGCACCTTGTGTATGACATCGGCAAGGTCAATACTGACGGCAAAACTTAGCAGCACTTGATAGGAGTTACCCAAGCTGCACAGAATAGCTTGCATAACTCCCATCCAATTCCTAACTCCCCTTCAGTGCAGCGTCCTCACTGCACTGTGCTGATGGAAAATGTGTTCCCGTCAACATAGTGCTATGCCACTTGAGGGGATGGTTTTAGTAAGCCAATCTCCAGATTGACTAAGTGGGTCTTAACTGACCACACGTGGCCTTAGTTATATATTAAAAGAAGTTGTGTGAAATCTTAGGGTGCATCTACACTTACAAATTAAGTCAACTTAAGGGAGCTTAAATCAACTTAATTTGCTACGCATCTACACTGGCCTTTCCTTAATTCGATTTAGGCTGGTCCTTAAATTGAATTAAGGAAAAGTTAGTTCGAATTAATAGCACCTCATTTTAATTCGAACTCGCTCTTAAATCAACTTCCTTATGTTGACTTAAGCCAGAGGAGACATGGAGTAGTGCCTATGTGGACCTTTTTAAGTCAGCTTAAAACATTAAGTTGACTTAATAAGGCTGAAAAGGGGCTATGTCTACACTTGAAAAGTTAGTCGACTTTTGTTAAGTCGACTTAATAAAGTCCACTTTACGTTGACTTAAAGTGGACCTTATTAAGTCAACTTCATAAAGTCGACCTAACTTTTCAATGTAGACATAGCCTTAGAGAGCTCAAAATGCTGGCACATTTTGGAAGAATCCTGTAATTTCCCATATATCATCAATTTAACTGCCCCCAACATTTTAGGCCTAGTCTACGCTGCAGGGCTAAATTGAAAGGAGATAAGCAATCTATGTACCATAGAATGTGTATCTCCCATCAACTTTGTTTCTCTTACTTATTGCAGTGTCTTTACTTGGCTGTGTCGACTTGAAGGGCTCTCCCATCAACGCAGCGTTACTCCACTTGGTGGGATGGAGTTACTGAATCAACGGGAGAGCACTTCCGCGATCGATTGAGTGGGTCTACACTGGCTTCTCAATCAATCCCTCTGCATCAGTCCATGGGGATCAGTGCAGCATTTTCAGTATTAGACAAGGCCTTAAGAAGTAACAAATTCAGTCTTTCACCCATTTTTAGCTGTGAGTTTTCCAGGCAAAGCCTCTGGCAAACATGCTAGCAGTTGACACAACTAGCTTTCCAGTTATGTTCTCCAGGGTGTGTCCTCCGGTCATAGGATGAAATTGACTTCTTCAGAAAACTCATATAATATTTCAGTTCTGGATAACAGTTGAGCTACAAACAATGCACCAAAGTACAAACAAGGCTGGCAAACCTCAGGTAACTTTTATCTGAGTGTGTGTTAAATTGTTTTGGTTTTCAAAGAAAGAAACACAAAAGAAACTTGTATTCCCCCACCTCAGGATAAACAATGAAATATTTTGGATGGCTAAACTCTGAAAACTCAGTGATGACACTAAACAGAGTTTAGATCAAATTTTCAAAAGAATGCTTTTCTCTGGAGTCATTCAGGAAAGTCCAAATGCTGAGTATTGAATAATAAAGCAAAAAAATTGTTACTAAAGTGGAAACATTGGAATTTGAAGATTTCGGCTTCATTTTCTCTTCTCTTTTTTAAACCGAGATTATATTGAATGACCGGACGATTGATGTGAAGCAGGATTTCACTTCTGGAGTCAATGTGGAGAATGGTGTCCACCCATGTGTAAATTATCCATGTGCTAATGGGGGCAGCTGCGTGCCCAAAAAGGACGGCTATGAATGTGATTGCCCTTTGGGCTTTGATGGGCAACACTGCCAAAAAGGTAACAATGAGGTTTTTTTCAAGCTTTAAATATAGAATTCGTCCAAAAAATAATGGAGAAATTTAGCATGGCTCTCAGAATAAAAACAGTAAGGACTTGCACTTCCACATTACTGCACATTCCACATACCTGTAGCATCATCCATTCTGTCTTTTAGGAACATTACAATTGCTGTCTCGTAACAGAGCAATGATCCAGAGACGGTACCATGGTCTTTGCCCACCCAGAGTAGCCAGTGTTAAATGCTTCAGAGGATGCCATAAAACTCAGTAATTATGCAACACTATATAAGGGTGAATTCCAACCTCTTTTCTGAAGCTGGTAAATCATGAATTATACCCTGAATCATGAAGATTGATAGCTTTTGTAATTTTATCCTCACTAGTGTTAACAACAAATGCTGTCTTTGTTCACATAGAGGTCTAATCTCTTTTTAGCCTCTGACTACACTGTAATTTCACAGTATGCAAAAATTCGACCTTAGCAAAACAGTGGGGACCATGACGGAATTCTTCCCAAAACAAAGAGTTTTGTTCTCCTCTACACAAAGAGCCAACACTGTATTTCAAATCAGTAGGTGTATGAAAGAGAGTTAAGACTGAGTCAGACAAGGAGTCATGTGAAACTTTTAAAGATTAACAAATTTATTTATCTCATGAGCTTTCGTGAGAGAAAATCCCACTTCATCAGACATTTACATCCTTAAAACAAACAAGGAATCCTGTGGCACTTTTAAAGACTAACAAATGTATTTATCGCATGAGGAGATCTACTTTCTGGACACTACAGTGCAAATTAGTGATGGACACATAAACACCACCCTATACCGAAAAGCTACTGATTGCAATAGTTACCTACATCCCTCAAGTTTTTATTCAAGGCATAATCACACGATCCATTGTCTACAGCCGAGCCCTAAGATATAACCTCACAACTCACACAGTTACATCCTCAAGGGTCTGCCGAAGTGGGATTTTCTCCCATGAATAAATTTATTAGTCTTTAAAAGTGCCACAGGACTCCTTGTTTGTTTTGCTGAACTACTAGACTAAGACGGTTCCCCCTTTGGAACTCAAGATTGAATGAACATGGAAAACAAATGTATACAGAGTTATTCCACTAGATGGGGTGATTTAGCTTCCCTCAAGTGTTAACTTGGGTGAATCACTAAAGAAATGATTGTACTACACCAGCGTGCTAACTTAGAAATAATTTAAGGGCCTTAAAATCTTAATCGCAAACACAGTTCTTCAAATAAAAAATAGGTGTTTCAGTTAAGTCATGATGAATAAATAAACTTTGTCTTTTCAAAAAAAGAAATTTAGCATAACAAATACATTTTATTAAAAAATCGAAACAATGCAAACTGCCCTACATTTATAATATTGCAGTTTAATTGTCGATGGAGCAGCATTCATACCAAAGTTTTGGTTTGTCATTTTGATTTTCTACGTATTTATAGGACGCTAGTGGGGAAAGCCTTACATACACAGCTATAGGTACTGCAGTACCAAAATCCACACCCTGAGTGATGAGCCACATAATGAATTACAGACAGTTTTGGCAATGTCCTTACTCGTCTAGTTTAAACGAGACCCTGAAAATTCTTTTACAAACATACAAGACTAACATCCAAATTTGTTTTAAACATATTTCTATGGTGACGTTTTAAGATCACCTTTCATGTCAAGGGGGTGATTGTGTTCAAAAGTGCCTTTTTCAATGAGACTGAGGCTCGTATGTTCCTAAATCACTTTTGAAAATAGGATTTAGGGCCCTAAGTCACACATAGGCACCTTTGAACGTTTAACTAAGGTGATATTAGTGCAAGTACAGAAGACACATACGTGGATGCCTTACCTGGTGGGGGAGACAATAGTTTTCTGCTGAAATCATTCTTACATGTTTCCTATATAAGATGTGGTGAGTGCTAATTGTAATTAATATCTAATGTTAAGAAATACCAAAAACAGTTAACCATTCTTTTTCCCTTTGTGTGAAATTCAACCTTATGCTGAAGTTTGCATATGCCCATCACTTCAGTCCTCAAAATAGTATTTGATGCAACCAGAGCGTTAGTGTAGGTGGCCCTCTGCAAAGGGATGAATTTTACCCTTTGTGTATTTTAGGTAGATAAAGCTAAATTATTACCTAAAGACAACAGAAAGAGGATGTCCTGCCTCCTAAGATTGTTTCTCTGATCACATCACCACTTTTTCTAGAGCTACATTGGAAAAACGAAGTAGGGAAATCTCAGCGAAGGCGAGAGTTGCTTAAAACTGGGTAGATCATTGAAACTGAGACATTAATACCACTGAAAAATAAAATCTGCATTTCTTGTTTTGTATTACGCTGACTCACTGAAGAGTGTGGGAATTACTGCTTTAACAGTAAGTAGTGCAAACGATGTGAAAACTCCTCTGTCACTGTATGTCTGTGCCTACTCCATCAAGAGCTGGATTTACACTGCAGTCTGCAAGCCCAAAATACCCCTGAGGTTACACTGTAATTCTCCAGTACCTTGTCTTCTTAAGAGTTTTTAAATGTGACTACAGAAACCATGGAGCATGCCACGCTGACTGTGTTAGAAATGGAAGCAAAGTCCTGTATTCCAGAGAAAAGATGTCAGCACCTGTTGACAGAGCACTTTGTGGCATTCTGCATGGCTGCTCCCTGTGTGTTTCAGCCCTATCCTGGAGGATCACTCAGGAGTCAGAGAGAAGGGCCGAATCAACAGGGAGCGAGGTGCTGCAATGCTCCAGGTTACAATGCCAAATTGTTAGGTGCCTAGCTCCCCATTGATTTGCCTCCGAGCCTTTCTGCCCAGTCAATGGGAAAAGATAGGCCCTTGAGGATGGAAGCCATAAAAGCTAGCATGCCAGGCAAAGAGATGCATAAACTAATTAATAAGAGATACCGAGTAGCATGATGTGTCTTAAGTCCCATCCCCTCAAGGAGCTAGGCACCTAAGTCCAGGCTAGAGGAAGGTGCTTCGCGCTGCGTGGGATCCATACCCAGGAACCTGTCTCCTGGAGTCAGGCACCGAAGCTGTTTTTTGCCAGTAGGATGGCAGAGCATGCTCAACTCCATGAAAAACAGCCACAAACAAGGCATATCCCCTTGTAACCATTAGCCCTTAAAGCTCTTACCAGGAGGTGGAAGACTTTGGTTCAGTTCCCCCTCTCTCCAATGAGAAGAAGGGATTTGGACTTGGGTTCTCAACCTCTAACCATAACCACTGGGCTATCTAGTTAGTTGCTTTCTCTCTGGTCTAAGGCATGTTTTATTATTTATAATGGGACAGCTTCAACAAGAGAGAAGGAGATCGGAATATCCCATAGTCCGAGAGTTAGT
Source organism: Pelusios castaneus (assembly GCA_007922175.1). Taxonomy (NCBI): domain Eukaryota; kingdom Metazoa; phylum Chordata; order Testudines; family Pelomedusidae; genus Pelusios; species Pelusios castaneus. The sequence goes on along the minus strand of ML685863.1, from coordinate 2,451,487 downwards.
GCTCTAGGGGATTTTAGGCACCTCCAGGTTAACAAGAGTTCTAAGGTTCTCAGTGATACCTATGTTTTGGACTTGGATGTCTAACTCCTGCGTTAGTTTCCCTAGTCCTCCTCAGATCTGGGATGTAGTTCAGTGCTCCCAGGGGCCATTCAGCGGGGGACACTCTGCAGGAACTTTTAATAAGGATTTCAATCGGGAAAGCGCTTTTGGCACTTGCCTGCTAGGAAGCCACCTTGATTATGTCACTTTTTGTTACTACCAGCCTAGATAGGATTCAGACTGCCAATCCAGAAGTGAAAGGTCCATTATTAGTACCTTGAAAATCCATCGCTCCCTCACCTATGAAGTTCCTTCTAATCTTCCGGTTCCCGACTCAGCTAACAGCCTCCAAGTTCTGAGTACTATGTGAGTCACCATCCACATAGTTCTGTCTGGTAGCTGAGCCAGAGGGACTATTTATTGCTGTAATGTTTGTGCAGGAGGAGCATGTAACAGTATCATGGAAAAAAATATGTAGCTATAGCTCAGGCTCAGTGGAAGAAGAAGAACATAACAAAGACATGGCAACTCCTACTAACGACAAAGGGCTAGATTGTGCCTCTTCAGGAATGTCTACACTGCACTTAGACACACACTGCTCACCCATGCCAGCTGACTCAGCCTCACAGGGCTTGGGCAAAGAGGATCTTTAATTACAGTGTAGATGTTTGGGTCTGGGCTGCAATCTGAGCTCTGGAACCCTCAGAAGTGAATTAAGGGCCTCCCCACCATCAGGCCCACCCACACCACATGGGGACCCACCCTCCACCTGGGGCTATGGCACCCTCTCCAGCCTAGGGCCCCGTCCCCTGCAAGCAGGCTAATATGGGGGTGCCGGGCCTGGGACCAGAGGCTGGCCTTGGCCCAGCTGGTTGGCCCTGGGGGCGGTGGGGCCAACTGGTACATGCAGTGCAGCTTCTGGTGTGGCCTGAAGGCCGTGTGGAGGCCATACTTCACACCAACTGACCCTGCCCCCGGAACAGAGTGACTATTCACTCCCGTCCCTGGAGGCAGACCAGCCAGCCCAGAGCTGGGCTGGGAGTGCAGAGCCCGGCCTCTGAGCCAGCTTGCTCCTCCCCACCAGCACTAGCAGGACAGAGGGCCCCCATATCGTGGGAGCCCCTGTGCATGGGCCACGTAGGCCTGTGTGGTAATCCATCCCTGGGGATCCTCCCTCCTCATAAGGTCTTAGAGCTCAGGCACCCACTCAAGCCCAAATTCCGATGCTGCAATTAAACAACCACTTAAGTTGAGTTCTGCAAGTGAGAGACAGAGGACACAGGCCAGCCTCAAGTCATTAATTTTGCAGTGTAGACAGACCCCTAGGCATTGCTGTGAGCTTGTCTTCATCAATAATGGCAAATTTGCAGCATCCGTTCAAACATACTGATCGGATGTGTGAAGACCCACTCAGGCAGTTCAATTCCTGAACACAACCCCAGCAAGAGGGTAGCACTGAGTAGAAGCGCAGCCCCTGTCCCTTTGATTCAGTGCAGTAGATGTGCCGGGAGTAAGGAGGTCGAACACAGATACTTAAGTTATTTTAAGTAACTTGTGTATCTCCGGTCGACTGCCACCAAAAAAGGGCAGGCAGTGTAGAACTGCCCTCTCAGTAGGAAAGTCAAACTGGTCAGATGTGTTCCAGCAAGGGCAATACATGGTGCACAAAAGGAGGTATTCCCCATGCTCCATTTGTACTTTCACTAGCCAGGACAGACAAACTGTGGGAGAACAGGATCCAGTACTGAAACAAAAGCTTGAAAACAGGCACAGAGGGATGAGGGCCTAGATCCTGCAAAGATTTGTGTTCATGCTGAACTTTAAGTATGTAGATTGGGACTTGATGGAGCTCACATAGGAAGTCTGTGGCAGAGTTGGGAATTTAATCCAGATCTTTTGTCTAGTGACCACTAGTGACCTCCACCTGAATGGTGATCATTTTAATGTTGATGATCTATAGAAATGAAGTAGTTTTGCCTGCCCTTCAAAACCTATTTCAATTAATAAAATTTTCAATATTTAAAAATATTATAATTGTTTCTGTCAGTGACATAAAAGAATTGAGGTTCTTATAGCTCTTTATGCCAAACTCTTTCCACAATTATCCTTTAGATGAAAAATGCCACTTCTTGCAAAGCATGTGAAAAATTTATTAAAACCTTCTGGAGAAGAAGGAATTAAAACTAACTCCTAGCAGATGGATGAAATGAAATGAGCTATTTGATGAATCCATAAACTGTATTATTAAGGAAACAATCAATTGCAAGAGCAGTGGAGCAAATTGCAGCATATTCACACAAAAGTTGTGGCCACGGGAGTCTTACTCTACTGTTCTTCCCCACAAATGCGCTGTATGCTGAACGTGCACGCTCACTCCCTTTTACTGGCCGGAATATAACTGTGTTGTCCAGAATATTGTAAAAGAAACTGTTTTCACCAAACTAGAGAAAATGACTAGCCCAAACCAACAGCTTTGTATTGTTGACCTTCCCTTATTTACAGACCATTAGCTATTGCCGGTATCGTAGACTAGAAAGAAAGAGGATGTTATGTAAATCTTGGGATAGAAATATAGCGAGTGAAGACTGAACAGGAAAAACTTGTCTTGCTCTTTTGGGCAGCAAGTGGGAATTAGCAAACAACATCAGTCACTGGCTATTTTTGTTCATAGAGAGGCACGGGCTTGAACTAGCTCCCAGACCTACAGTGAAACTTCCTGAGTGACTCCCTACAGTCTCGTGCAACTTGAAAGGACAGATGGTGGTGGGGATAGTCTTGGAAACCAGCTCCTCTGTTGCCTTCAATGAGATTATACTAATTTACACCAGCTGAATTTCTGGCCCAATGCCTATGAGCAAAGGCTGCTGCCTCCTGTGTCTGCCAAAACATTTGCAACCACACTTACAATAGCAGCTTCTTGCTCTTCCCTTGTAGTGAGAGTGGCTGAGGACACCCTCACTGTATGAAAGTGCTCAGGAGCAAGCGCTCTTTCACCCAGCAGGGCAAAGTCAGGCTGGAGGGTGAGCAGGGCAAGGCCCTAGAAGAAGAAGTTGGAATAGGAAAAGTGGGAGTCCTAAACCTACTTCGCCTGCTGCCGCCACGGGAGATCGAGCCTGCAGCAGTTTGTAGGTCAGAGACCACTTTCAGTACATACGCTGTTGAGAATGAATGTTTGTCAAGGGCCCAATTTAGTTTTTTCAATAAAAAACTAAGGTTTAAAGGAGGGAGCTACAAATTTTCTGCTGGATGGGTAGCTAGGCTCAGAGGGGGTGTAGCAGAGAGCGTCTTGAAATCTTGGTTACTTTAAAACAGATTTAAAATAGATATTAGGCAAATTTTATCTATTACTATCTCTGTTTTTCAGCTAGGAACTACTACCCATAGTGGGAGAGCAAATGAACAGAACGGGAATGGAATATGAAAAGAAAGCCACAGGCAGAGAGAAAGCAGCTGGGGTGGCAGGAGGATGTGGACAAGGTTTAGAGACCTGTCTTGATGGTTTTCCCACCCTCGGTTGCAAAGCAGTGCTGCTATTTTACTAAGCAGTGTCACGGTTGTCAGCTTGGCTTAGTGTCAATGAGTTGTGGCTGTCAATGGAGTAAATCAACTCAATCAGTGAAGAGTCAATTCACTGTATTTTCCTGCCAACTAGTTGATAGTCTTTGATTCTCCTTCATTTTCCAGCTGTTACAGAAGCCATTGAAATCCCACAGTTTATTGGCCGTAGTTACCTCACATATGATAACCTGGATATCCTCAAAAGGTAATTCATTTACCCTGACCCTAAACGATTGTGCTTTTCTTTTACCTTTAAACTACAAAAGGTCTTGTGTAATTAGGTCCTATTGCACCATCAGTTAGTATATGTTTGCCATATAAAAATAGCCATACTGGGTCAGATCAGTGGTCCAGCTAGCCCAGTATCCTGTCTTCTAACAGTGGCCAATGTGAGGGGCTTCAGAAGGAATGAGCAGAACAGCTAATCATCGAATGATCCATCCCATCTCCCATTGCCAGTCTCTGGCAAACAACAACCCCCTACTCATCTGGCTAATGGCTATTTATGGACCTATCTTCCATAAACTTCTCTAGTTCTTTTTGGACCGCTTATAGTCTTGGTCTTCACAACATCCTTTGGCAAGGAGTTCCACATGTTGACTGTGCACTGGGTGAAGAAATATTTCCTTTTGGTCATTTTAAGCCTGATGCTTATTAATTTCATTTGGTCATCCCTAGTTCTTGTGTTATAAGAAGGAGTAAGTAACACTTCCTTATTTACTTTCTCCATACTCATCATGATTTTATAGACCTCTATCATAATCCCCCCTTTTCCAAACTGTCAAGTCCCAGTTTTATTAATCTCTCCTCATATGGAAGTTTTTCCATAACCCTAATAATTTTTGTTGTCCTTTTCTGTACCTTTTCCAATTCTGATACATTTTTTTGAGATGGGGCACCCAAGTCTGCATACAGTGTTTAAGATGTGGGCATACCATGGATTTATAAACAGGCAATATGATATTTTCTGTCTGAATATATTTCCCATTCCACCTAACATTGTTAGCTTTTTTGACTGCTGCTTCATCTTGAGTGAATGTGTTCAGAGAACTAGCCACGACTCTAAGATTTCAGTCTTGAGTGGTAAAAGCTAATTTAGACGCCATCATTTCATATAGATAGATATAATTAAAATTATGTTTTCCAGTGTGCATTACTTTGCATTTATCAACATTGAATTTCATCTGCCATTTTGTTGCCCAGGTTTGTAGGAACCCTTTCTAATGCTTCACAGTCTACTTTGGACTTAACTGTCTTGAATAGTTTTGTATCATCTGCAAATTTTGCCACCTCACTTGTTTATCCCTTTTTCCCAGATCATTTATGAACATGTTAACCAGTGTTGGTCCCAGTATAGATTCCTGAAGGACACCCTTATTTAGCTCTCCATTGTGAAAACTGACCATTTCATCCTAATCTTTGTTTCCTATCTTTTAACCAGTTACTGCTCCAGGAAAGCTTTCCCTTTAATCCTATGAATTTTTACTTTCCTTAAGAGTCTTTGCTGAGGGACCTTGTCTAAGGACAAAATCTAAGTACACTATATCCACTGGCTCACTCTTGTCCTCATGCTTCTGGACTCCCTCAAAGAATTCTAATAGATTGGTGAGGCATGATTTCCCTTTAAAACAAAACATGTTGGCTCTTCTCCAACAATGTGTGTTTGTCTATATGTCTGATAATTCTGTTCTTTTCTTTAGCTTTATCCATTTTGCCTAGCAATGAAGGTAGGCTTACTGAACTGTAACTTTGTAAAAATTGGCATCATATTAGCTATCCTCCAGTCATCTGGTATAGAAGGTAACGTAAATGATGTGTTCCATACCGCAGTTAGTAGTTCTGCAATTTCACATTCCCTCAGAACTCCTGACTTAATACCATCTGGTTCCGGTGACTTTTTACTGTTAAATTTATCAGTTTGTTCCCTTACCTCCTCACTCTGGGACAATTCCTCAGATTTGTCACCTAAAAATTGACTAAGGTTTGGGAATCTCCCTCACAGCTTCAGCTGTGAAGACCAAAGCAAAGAATTCATTTAGGTTCTCCACAATGCCTTATTTTCCTTGTTATAAATTTGTTAGTCTTAAAAATTGCCACAGGACCGCTTGTTTGTTTGATTTTCCTTGAGCACTCTTTTAGCGTCTCAATTGTCCAGTGGCCCTGCAGAATGTTTAGTAGGATTACTGCTTCTGATGTACTTAAAAAAAAAATTCTGCTGTTACTTTTTGAGTCTTTGGCTAAATGTTCTTCAGATTCTTTTTTGGCCTTCCTAGTTATATTTTTTTTACATTTCACATGTCAGAGTTTATGTCCCATTCTCTTTTCCTCACTAGGAGTTAACTTCCATTTTTTTAAAGGATGCCTTTTTGCCTCTGCTGCTTTTATTTTGTTGTTTATCCACGGTGGCACTTTTTTGGCCCTCCTGAAGAAGCCCAGGAAGCAGAAGAGGGGGAGAAGATAGCACGAGGAGATGGCACGTGGGGTTCTGGGAAGTGGGGCATCAAGGCCAAAAGATCCAGGAGCAATATCCTTTCTGCTCCAGCCTATGCTGATCATTGGCAGCTTCAATCTCTCTTACCCAGGCCCAGTCATTGTTGACAAGGAAGAAGCAATGACTGAAGCTGTCAGCATGACCTGAAGTGAGGGGAGGTATCTTCTCCAGGGGCTCTGGCTAGAGATGCAATTTCAGGAGGTGGGAGATTAATTGAGGCCCCTAAAAGCCCTTGGATTTTTTTAAAGATTAAAATGTAAAAATCAGTCTATTTCAGGAGCATTTATTATGATTATTTCTTATGGCATCCAGCTGTGCCCCTACCGCCATACACTCCCAGTCATCTGGAAAAGTGCTCATTCCCGTAACATCTGCCCGGACCCCAGCTTTGAATGACCGAGCAACAGCCTAAACGGCATGTCCCCTTCCCCTCAATTGCACTCTGTTCAGTGTTGCAGAGAGTCTTGCCCTCACCCCTGGTCAACCACTGCCCCCCCTGCAGTCCCATATACCCGGCGTTTTGGAGGGACCCATCTGCAATCCCAAGCACAAAGGGGAAAGTGGGTGGAAACATCCCTTCCCCTGTGTCCACAAAGAGTAGCTGCTTCGTGGCCTCTGCCTTCAGTGAGGCCCATGTGACAGTGAGTACCGGGGGGGGGAGGAGTTCTATTCCCTACCCCCAGCTCACTTGGGTCAGCACTTCCCACCAAAGGCAGACAAGATGCATTGGGGGAGGGTAAGCAAGAGGCACTCTCACTCCCCCACAGCTGAAGTGAACAATAGCACCATGGGCCAGTCATGGCTCTCCTGGGAGGGCTTAGCTCTGTGAAGCGTCCTGGTGGTGGGGATTTGGAGTGAGGAAATGTCCACGTGGAGCATCAGCTGCAACCCAGCCTCTGAACTCAGGTTGGCTCCCTGGGATTGGAGATTGGCAGGTGCCCTTCTGGCTCTACTAAATGGCTGCCTAGGTACTGTGTTAGGGCCCTGCTTCCCAAAATCCCAGAGAGCCCAGGTCTGTCTGGGATTTTGACCGGGGGGTGTTGCCCATCCCCCTTGACTCCAGGGATGGGACAGCAACGAGGTACCTGGTAGTATTAACAAGCCTATATGTTTTTGGGGGCTGAGACCAATTCTGAAGCATCAAATAAAATAGCAATGTGCATAGACATGCTCAATATACCCACAGCCCTTGCAGTGTGCTAAAGTTCAGGGAATGTGATATTTCCTGCCAGGGCGTTTCGTAGAAACAAGGCTTCCAACCCCACAGTAGCATTCCTAGGTATTTTGCACTGAAAAGGGGAAGTTTATTTATGAGTAGAGTAAAATATGAATTACAGTATCAAATCATACCTTGCTGAGAGCTAGGTCTCGACACAGCCTTGTGCTGAGGGGGGATATTGGTCAGGTTTAAAAGAAAAGAACTCAGTTAATAACTTTTGTGTTGGATTTTTTTTCTCCCAATCAAACAGAGTGTCAGGCTCACGATCAAATGTGTTCATGAGGTTTAAGACTACACTGAAGGATGGTCTGCTGATGTGGAGGGGAGACAGTCCTATGCGACCTAATAGTGATTTCATTTCCTTAGGTCTTCAAGAAGGAGCATTAGTATTCAGGTAATCTCTAATGGGTGTAATTATTTACACCACCACTCTTTGTCAGACTGCTGTTACCCTTCAACATGGCACAAGGACCCCTGGGAGTGTAATGTGATGGTCACTAAGAGAGTCCAACGTGGTTTGGTTCCTGGGGCAGGTGTCTGGGCACTCTGCTATTGCGTCTACAATTTTCCCCCCTCTGTCAAGTGCCAGATTGTTTTCAAACTCAAATATTCTTACTGCCCAAAACCAAAATCTAAAACCCAGGAGCATCAGACAACATACAAAGTCTTGCTATCTTGGAATTTTGGTGGGGGAGGGGTTGTTTGTTTGTTTGTTTGTTTGGGGTGGGGGTGGGGTTGTTTGGTTTGGTTTGGTTTTGTAAGTGCTCAAACAGTTTCTTTGTGGCTTATCCCGGAGTGCTATGGTAGGATATTGACTGGTCAGGGGAAGCCCTGTCCTTCTGTGTTAGAATTTATTTTCAGATTAAGTAAGGCAAGCAATAAACTGGAACAGCTCATTTTAAAACATTATTATAGCTGTTCACACTGTTGAAAAATGTAATTGATGACAGTCTAATACCCAGAGACATTATCAACTTTTTGGCTTTATCTAGCTGTGGCTGAATCTCATATATAGCTATACTGTGTCTCATTCCAAAGTTTATCTTGTCACAGTTGTTATAAAGATATTTTCATGTGGTTTCCTGTGATTAACCTTGCCAAAGTCTTAGCTGTCTCACTGTATCAAAACGGGGAACTGAACAGTACATGAAATAGTTTGTGGGTTTCATAGACATCATTAGGACACCCAGTGTATCCAAATACTTACATACTCTTTGGCGAAAGGACTGAACCCAAATCTCCCACATCCCAAAAGAGTCCTAACCCCTGACTCAGTCTTTCTGTTTCTTTGGTTAGTTCACTACTTATACAGAATAAAACAGTTTCCACAGGAGACATAGCGAGCCACCCACTCTACACTCCACAATAGCCTGTTGTATGCCATGTACTTTTAGCCATGTCGAGCCCACGATTTTAGAGAGACAAGGTGGGTGAGGTAATATCTTTTATTGGACCAGCATCTGTTGGCCTTGTCACTTTCACCCACAGAAGTTGGTCCAATAAAAGGACCTTGTCTCATCAATAGCCTGCTGGGTAGTTCACTGAGTCATAGAATCATAGAATAATAGTGTTGGAAGGGACCTCACGAGGTCATCTAGTCCAACCCCCTGCTAAAAAGCAGGACCACTCCCACTAAATCACCCCAGCCAGGGTTTTGTCTAAGTCACTTGGGATGCGGAAGACCTAGGTCCCTGCTCCAGAGCAGACATGTGGTATTACTGTACTGACAGACAACACCCTTCTGTCAGCATGTGCTGAGCCTGCAGGGCTCTGCTGGCATAACTGTATTGGCGGAACCTGCATCCTGTAGACTAACCCAGAGGCAGAGACATTGTTAGAACATGACTGAAATGGATGAGCTCCTGGTTCTTGGCCCTGTGCTCAGATCTTCTGGACCATGCTCCTTGCTACCATCACTGGGCTCATGCTTCCCTTAATATGACTGATTCCTTTGTGTATTTCAGGTTATTTGTTTTATTCCCTCCTATAACACGTGGCCGTATTAAGCCAAAAGATTTGTAGGTTACTGATCTTTTTAGCTGTCTGTTTCTATGAAAAACTGTCACCAGGAGTTCCAAGTGTCATGGTTGCTCCCAGTTGCTGGCCTAGCAATACTGTGGAAACAGCCTGTGGAGCGTAAGGAAGTGTCACATGTCACCCCACAACTTCCTCTATCCAATAAAGATGCAGCATTGTTAACCATCAAAGGGAATCCAGGACTTCCCAAAGGACACTGGCTGCAAGATAGAGCTTTGGTGGCCAAATCAAAGCAAAGCTGGGGCCAGGAAATGGAGGTACCTAGATACTCTGTCAGGGATTCAGGGTCTCATAAAGGAGGTAAATACCGTCTCTTTGTTTTTAATATTTTAGCTACAATCTGGGCAGCGGCATTGCTTCCATAATGGTGAATGGCTCTTTCAATGATGGCAGATGGCACAGAGTAAAGGCAGTTCGGTAAGTCCAACTTTATATTATCAGCAAAGTCTCTCAGATCTAGGAACTATTTTGAAGACTGCATCAGGGAAGCGGCCTGCAAAGAAACTTAAAACAGAAGAAAATTGTGAAAGTCAGATCTTCAGGCAGTGCAAAGCATTGAAGTTCCATTGATACTTAGACAAGTTAGATGTCATCAAATCAGAAGTGTCTGATGAAATATACCCTAGAATGCTTAATGAATTGACTGAAGAGAACTCTGAGCCTTTAATAGTCATCTCTGAGAACTCCGGAAGGGTGGGAGAGATACTAGAGGACTGGAAAATGACAAATATAGTACTTACCTATGAAAAAGGACAACCAAGGGAATTATTAAACAGTCTGATACCCAGAAAGATAATGATGCAAATAATCAATTTATAAGCATCTAGAAGAAAATAAGATAAGAAACAAAAGTCAGCATAGATATGTCAAGAACAAATCTTGTCAAACCAACCTAATGCCCTGTCGAAGGAGGTTAACAAGCCTTGTGGATGGGGGAAGCAGTAGATGTGATATATCTTGACTTTAAGTAAGACTTTTGATATTGTGTCACATGACTTTCTCATAAACAAAGTAGAGAAATATAGCCTAGATGAACCAAGATAGGTGCACAGCTGTCTGGAAAAACATACTCAGGGCAGATCTACACTGTCTACCCTTTTTGGAGGCAGTTGAATGGAGATACACAAGTTACTTAAATGACTTGCATATCTGCATTCCAACTTCCCTACTCCCTTCGACGCCTTGCTATCCCAGTTGTCGGTGTGGTGTTCAGGGCTCGAACTTCCTGGTTGGCTGTGTGGATCTTCACAGACCTTAGCAGTTGATCAGGAAGTTTGAACTGACAGCAGCAAATTTGCTGCAGTCAGTGAAGACTAGCCATCAGAGAGTAATTTGTTATTACAGTTACAGTAGGGTTCACAATCAAGCTGGAAGGAAATATTGAGGGATCAAAAATCTGTCCTGGTTCTGGTTCTATTCAATATCTTCATAAATGATTTGGATAATGGCAGAGAGCGTACACGGAAAGTTTGTGACTGATACCAAACTGGGAGGGGTTGCAAGCTCTTTGGAGGACAAGATTAAAATTCAAAAAGATCTTGAAACACTGGAGAATTGGTTTGAAATAAATAGGATGAAATTCAGTAAGGACAAATGCAAAGAACTACACTTGAGAAGGAACAATCAGTTGCAGAAATACAAATGGGAACTAACTGTCTAGAAAGGAGTACTGCAGAGAAGGATCTGAGGGCTATAGTAATCACAAACAAATTATGAGTCAACAATGTAATTTTGCTGCAAAAAAATTGATCATCATTCTGAGATGTATCAGCAGGAGTGTTGTAAGCAAGACATGAGAAGTAATTATTCCACTTTGCTCAGCAGTAGTAAGGCTCAACAGAAGTATTGTGTCCTTATGGGTGTCACATTACAGGGAAGATACATACAAATTGGGAAAAGTGCAGAGGAGAGAAACACAAATGATTAAAAGGATAGAAAAAACGTGACTTACAAGAAAATATTGAAAAAATTGGAGTTAGGCTGGAGAAGAGAAGACTGAGGGGCAGGGCTATCCAATGGGGGGAGCAGGGCCCAGGGCCAATTGGCCAAAGTGGGGCCCCATCCCCGGGCCAGGAGGCTGCCTGTGGAGGGGAGCTGGCTACATCTCTGGCTCCGGGCCAGTAGGCCAAGGCCACCTGCAGGGGAGCTGGCTCCGGTCCCGGCCCCAGTCCCGGCCCCGGCCTGAGCCTTGGCCTCAGACTGGGAACCCGAAGCTGCCTGCCGGGGGAGCCGGCTCCGGTCCTGGCCTCAGCCTCGGACCGGGAAGCCGAGGCCACCTGCGTGGCAAGGGGGAGTGGGAGCTGGAGCAGGCTCCGCTCTCAGCCCTGGAGGTCACCTGTGGGAGGGAGCCGGCGGCCCCGGCCCTGGCCCTGGCCCGGAGCCAGGAGGCCGGGGGAACCGGCCATGTGGGGCAGCCGGGCCCAGAGGCCGGACCCCACGTGCGCCACCCCTGGGCCTGCCTGCTCCACCCTGGGGGTGGGGAGGGCCAGCCCAGGGGCGGGGCATAGCCGGCCCGGCCCAGCCTGGCTCACTGCCAAAGGCAGCGGGGCTGCAGCGCACGCGGGCCCTTCACTGCCCCACTGCGAGCGGGACAGCGTGGGGTCCACATAACCACGGGGCCCGGGGCGATCGCCCTGTTCGCTCCCCCCAGGGACGGCCCTGCTGAGGGGAGACATGCTAACAGTCTTTAAGTATTTAAAAGGTTGTTATAAAAAGTAGGGTTATAAGTTGTTCTCCTTAACCAGGACAGGACAAGAAGTACTGAGTGTACATTACAACAAAGGAGATTTAGGTTAGACATTAGGAAAATCTTTGTAACTCTTCGGGTAGTTAAGCACTAGAACAAATTACCTAGAGGGGCTATGAATTCTCCGTCATTGGAGGTTTTTAGGAACATGTTAGACAAATACCTTTCAGGGGATGGTCTAGATAATATTTAGTCCTGCCTAGTGCAGGAGGCTGGACTAGATGACCCTCGAGGTCCCTTCCACTCCTACATTTCTATGGCTGGTCTATACTTACTGCGTTTTTTGGTGTCAGTCGAAGGGAGATATACAAGCTATGTAAAATAACTTGAATATCTCCCTATAACTATCTAAAGCCTATCTATCGTGGCAGCTCCACTGTGCTGAGTCAAAGGGAAATACCCTTCCTTTGACTCAGCGCTACTCTTCTTCTGGGGCTGGATTTATTGGGTCGATATGCTGATCAGCTGAACAGGTCTTCACTGACCTGCTCAATTGACCTGGAAAGATTGAACTCGTGCGATGAATTTGCTGCTGTCAGTATAGACTTGGCCTATGATTCTCTGGCTCAGAACTGTGGCTCTAAATGCTTAGTAAGTTTGAACCCACAGAGCAAAAGAAATACAAACAAATATTTTCATGCTTGAAGTGATCTAGGCATTGTCCAGCCTTGAAGGTAGGTATTACTCAAACCAGTCTGCCAGAGTAGTGAATAGTTAGTTATGCAGTCTGTGGTAGGCATGTACTCAAATACATATCACTCACACAAAGGCTTTTTCGTTTGATGCCACCTGTGTCTTGTCTCAGATTGCCAATTGAATGCAATATTTTCATCTTCCTAGATAAATAAATTCCTCGTTGTGTGCTGTAGCACTTCATCTGCATCACTGTTTCCCCCAAGGATTTAGAAAGAGCAGAAGCATAAAGGCTTAGACATTTGGGGAGGTAGACTTAATGTGCATGCAGCGCATCCATCAGCAAGAGAACAGACCCCTTCCTTCTAGAATGGTGCTTGACGGTCTTTAAGGCTTGGAGCTCAGGGGTTCAGATGTAAGCAGGGCTGGTCTCTGGATCTACAATCCTGGCTCTGGTGTGGGCTGGCTGCCAGGCAAGAAGGCTGCAGGCGGTAGCAGGAGAGATGGGCCTCCTATTGCTGGCAGGTTGGGGCCTGTTCACGGGAGGGTGTGAACAACGATTGTATCCTTAATGGCTCATCAGGATACTCCCTGAGACCATTCTACCTGGAAAATTCCTAAACATTAAGGAGACAATGGTTGTTCACACCCTCCCATCTAATGACACAAGTTAAAGTATGGATATAACATCAAATTCTTAACTTCTAATCAAAATAGAATTCCTAGACATAAACTATATAATCATTCCCAGCAAATTACTGCCTTTCTATTGATACCAAACATGACATAGTTCCTATGGATTATAGCGTTTATGAGATATCCATTGAAAATAATATCATAAATGCTTTCCTAAATCCAGACAGTGTCACACACAGGACTCTGCCCTGCCAGGGTCCCTGTCCCCCTTTGCCCCATTGTACACAGGGGGTACTCCCCCCCCCACCACTGTGGACCTGCCCAAGGTCTCCCTAGCCCCACAAAGTCGACCTAGAGCATCCAGTGTGGATGCTCTAGGTCGACTTTGTAAGTTCCCCTTTAAGTCGACTTTAATTTTCAGTGTAGACACACTAAGTCGACTTAACTAAGTCGACTTACTTAAAGTCGACTTAAAAGTGCAAGTGTAGACATAGCCCTTGAGTGTAGTGAAAATGCGACACATGCACATTGACACAATTAAAAAAACAGGATGCAAGCAGATGTCCCAATTAAGGGTTAAGCTGTAGATGGGGGTAGATAAATTCAGTTATCTGGGCTTATACATATTCAACCCAAAGGACTGTTCCACAGAGATTGGAAAGCTAGGAATGGCTTGCTCAGCCACGGCTTTACTTAAAAAACTTTGGGGAAACTGTGACATTGCAAAATGTACAAAGGTTTGACTGGTGAAAAGTAGCATTTTTTTCCGTCGTGACCTATGGATGTGAATTGTGGGAAATTAATGCTGCTGAGGAGAAGAAAATGGACACTTCTGAAAAATGATGGAGACTTTTTCATACCTGCTAGACAGAAAAGGGAATCAATGCTTTTATTATTGGAGAGAAGCAGACCCCGGTGTTGAAAATCAGCTGCTTCAAAGTTATGTACTTTGATCACATCAGGCTAGTTTTGGACAAAACATCAAGGAAGTTATCATGGAAGGAATGGTGCCAAGTCATCACAGTGGGGGCTAACCAGCAAGGAGATGAATAGATTGTGTGTGGCAGATTATAAGCAGAGCAGCTGCTGAGTGTGCAAAGCTAGCAGTGACTCAAAAAGGCTTGAAAAATTCTGCTGTAATACCACCACCAGAATTAATTTTCTTTGTACCCTTCAGCATAATTTTTTCCAATTTTCTTCTTTCATCCCCTTAACAGCCTGTAGAAACTCATTCCTTCTCTCGATATTTTACTCACCTGAATGATACTACTGTACTTCTAGTGAATAGCGCCTCATGGAGCCTTCCCCAAATCAAGATGAGGACTTCACAATAAAAGCATCGGGCTCAGTGATTATGGCTGTGCATTGTCCATGCCTGTGGAGGAGGAGCATATGCTGCGGCTTGATCATTTACTGAATACAATGGAAGACAACAGAGTCTTGTGGCACTTTTAAAGACTAACAGATTTATTAATCGCATGAGCTTTCGTGGGAGAAAATCCCACTTCACGAAGTGGGATTTTCTCCC
>ML685863.1:2317044-2426408 GCA_007922175.1 Pelusios castaneus | reverse complement strand
AGAATGCAGAATTCCTCCTCCTTTTTCTATTTTTAGGGGCCCCAGAACGCAGAATTCCTCCTCCTTTTTCTATTTTTAGAGCGGTGGCGGCCCCTAACAATCGGCAGCCCTAGGCGGCTGCCTAGTTTGCCTACTGCTAAGGCCGGCCCTGCCTCCATAAAATCTTTGAGATCTGGAACAAGCAAATCTTAAGTCCTATCACAGAAAGAGACCTTTCCCATTCCTCCCCCCCCCAGCATGCTTGATCCTGGCCAGCACTAATACTGGAGAGGGGAATTATGCCTATCCTTGACAGGATCAGTATCGTATCAGGCATCCTCAACCGCATTGCTAAATTTATTCTCTTCTTGAGGGCAAGGAAGCAGCCATAGCATATTTAAACTGTGTAGTAGTGAACATGGGATGGGATGCAGGCCTCACACTGTCATTTTATTTCAGCCTTTGTGGCATGCTAAGGTCACCTTATCTCCCTGCTCACACACGACTAAACAGCCAAAAACCACCCAGAATGTTCTGTAGCTCTTAAACAGGCAAACTTGTGAGAGGTCACAAGGACTCTGTGGCTGACAACAGCATCACTGGAACACAAGCTTTATGGCATAAGCAGCACAGAAACTCAAAATCCACTTCATAGTTCCGAGGCAAAGATGGTGGCTACTTGGGCCTGCACAGAACACACGCGATTTCATTGGCTTACCGTAGCCATCCCCATGGGCATGGGAATGCCACCGTTTCATCCAGTGGCGGGAAAGCCACTCTACCACGTATCTTATGATTATGAACTATAGGAAGTATCCGGTCCAAGTTCTCACAGACTGTTAAAAACCATCACACAAATGCAGTGAGGGAGTGTGCAGGACAGGAAACATGCGAAATATCTACGGTCATGCACAACCTTCTTCACGTGATGATGTATTTGGAGGGTCTGAACCAGAAAACAAAGGAATCCTCTCTGATCAGTACATGACAGGAGTTCCTTTGGGAGCTTGTTTTAAACTTTGTCATTCAGTAGGCACTTTCCACCAGCCCAGTGTAGCAGGAAGCAAGGAATGGGAACTGAACTGATGTAAGCCACATGACAATGGAGCACACTTTCACAAGGGCAGGAGCTGATTTATTAAACACTCTGGGCCAAATTCTGTTGTCGTTTCCACTGGTGTAAGGCTGAAGTAACTCAGTTTACACCAAGCAGGAAGATTTTACCCTCTCAATTAAAACAATATGTAAGCCAAGAATGTCCAACCCTAGAATAGTGTACGAAAATATATTTATTAAATTTTCTATGGCAATACTATGGCAAAATTGTTAAATACATGCATATTTTAAACAAACATAAGCAGTACATCAAGAGTTATAACGGCCAAGCAATCTAGCTTAAAATGTATGCAAAAAAATTGGTATCTTAGTACTAGGTTAGTTATAAACTGTCATCATGTTTTCCAACATGTGACATTTCTCTTTCCAAGCATGCATTTGTTTAGATGCTCATCCAATAAAACTGTCTTCTGATATACTTCCTTGAATCAATATTTTGGTTACACAGTTCAATTCAACTTTATTTATTAAAGTGCCTTGTGATCATTCTCTTTTAATTGTGGAGAAAATGTTTTAAATACATCGCAGATTTGCAAAGTGGTTTATAACTTTTGCCAACGTCAATGAAAACTGCAATGGTCAATTTTTAATTAGATGTAATGTAAAGGGAACATTGTAAAAGCTTTTTTTCTCAGTCTTCTTTTTACCTTTTATTCAAACTAAATTTATACTTTACAATTTAAATTAGTGGACAATCTTTCATTAGTATTATAAACAGATTTCATTGAAATACATGTAAAAAACATAAAACACTTCTAAAAAAAAATATGTAGGCTGTAAAAAAATATGGTATAAAAGAGATCTAAAAAACTCATTAAACCTGTTCACAGTATGCTTTTAAACAGTATTTTAGTACAACACAATTTCTTTCTCATAACCTTGAGGACTCTATCAGAAACTTTGATCTGTGCACCACAATAGGATAAAGATAAGAATTGGAATGACATTGCATTCTGGTGGGATTTTAGGCAAGATCTGAATCTAAACAGACAAAAATGAAAGTCTACTTGCTTTACAAGCATTCCGGGAGCACCGAGAAATGTAGTATTGTAGTACTCATTAATTTTTTTACTATTCTAAAAAAGAGACACTGCCAGATTAAAGTATTCTTAAAAATTCATCCCTTACTCATAGTACAAACACTTTCATAATCTAAAGTAAAAAGTTTTTTTTTTTATTTCACTATTTGAAATGATTACTGTTAGAATTTTTTTGAGCTTAAATAATGAAAATAGATTTTCAAGTTTCATTTTTGCTGGGAGTCCATTTCTAATCCATTACACTTTCCGGTTCTCATGCCTTAGCACAACGCTGCAATATCTGAGATGCAAATGTTTGTTTTAAATTTTTTTTTCAAATTTAGACTTTTTAATTCATGAAAATATTTCCACTGATGTCAGCTTTTGATTTTTTTTTCTTATTACACAGAACCTAACTGTGTCAAATTTTATCTAGCAGTATCTCTTTAAGGGGTACATAATAAAAAGAAGATTATGATTTAATTCATACTTAAAATTTAGTCTGCCATAGTTTGAAAGTCATCTGGATATTAACCTCTCTTCTGCATAAAAAATAGCTACTGTTTTATGGGCCAAACTATTGTCACACCTGTTGGAAAATTTCTAAGACTCCAATTTCTAAGGCTGCTAGCCTCATTTGATGCTTGTTTGCATAACATGAAAGCCACAGACACTGGCTATGTTAGAAACACTGGAGGAAATCCAGTGTTTGACAAAAGGAACAGAAAAAAATTATTATGAAAGGAACTGTTTTCCAGCTGCAATGGGACATTTAAAAAATAACAGATGGCTAGAGCCCTGCAAATCCGCAGATATCCGCATCCGCAGATACAATGCGGATATCCACAGACAATTTCTTGCGGATGCAGATCGGATACAAATCCACATATTTGCTTCTGAGCAGGGCTAGGGCCCTGCAAATCTGCAGATATCCACATCTGCGGATACAACATGGATATCCGCGGACCATTTCTTGCAGATGCAGATCGGATGCAGATCCACATATTTGTATCCACGCAGGGTTCTACAGATGGCCCCAAGCATCAGCATGTGGAACTGGATCTTTAAACACACCAAAATTTGGACCTACATCTAGGTTTGAATTTCAAAAATTCCAAAGTCTGTATCTGTTTGGATCTGGAGTTT
This sequence comes from Pelusios castaneus, assembly GCA_007922175.1. NCBI lineage: Eukaryota > Metazoa > Chordata > Testudines > Pelomedusidae > Pelusios > Pelusios castaneus. The sequence continues at coordinate 2,423,148 of ML685863.1, read as the reverse complement.
TTGATCCGCTCTAAAGAGCTGAGAGCTACAAAACCAAAAACTAAACCTTTCTAAAGAACAATTGCTGACAGCACCCTTTAAACGTTCTTTGCTCAGGTCAATATTTTACATGCAACAATATAAACCACAACGTAAGCATGTTGTGGGAAGTGCAGGTAGTATTTATTCCCCATTCTAGCATTCTCAAAAAAATTCCACCTCTAATGCAAGGTCACATGCCAAAGTGGGGTTCACAAAAAAAATGCCCTGGGAATTTCGAGATGACTTCTTATACAATATGGCAGTATGGTATACGTACAAGTATATATTTGCATAAATAATTTAGGATCTATTTTTTTAAATATCAGAAATGATATTAAAACCATTTGAACTAAAGTTTTCGCTAACTTCTAATTTGGAACTGAGAATATTATTTTATTTACATGGCAAGATAAGATATGCTAGCTATTTATTATAGTAAAACATAGCAGAGTTATCCATTTGATTCTTCCAGTCTAATCAATATTCATGTTTTTCATTTATATTTCCGATATCGTGTTTGAATTATAGTCACATCTATTACTGCAGTGTATTTAATACATACAATAGCAAAAAGCAATATAATTCAATTGATTAAACATATAGCGCTGGTGCTCGTCACTTTTCTGTCTGTGATACCCTGCTCCCTTCAGATATACAATTGCCTTTGATTCTGCAATTTTTCTGCCATTTCACATTCAACTGAGCTTGGCTCAGAGGGACAGCCTCAGGGGACCACACAATCTAAACCGCCATTAAAAGGCTAGAAGGCCCAAACTTGCCTCACTCAGATGAATTTACTTCAAAGGCCTGTATTTTACTCTTTAGGATAACCCAAGTTTCTAGGTCAGAGGGAAACAAGTACCCTCTCCCACTTGTCTGTGAAACTAACACCGTAATCCCATCATGGGAAACAAAGGATACAGCTACAACTGGAGCTGGAGGCAGTAGTCCCAGCTCAAGGAGACATTAGCCAGCGCAGATACATTGAGCTGGAAATCACACTGCTAGCTCAAAGTGCAGACATATTCTAAGAAAGAAAAATGCTCAATCTGCCAATTGACTTCAGTCTAAGGGACAATTTTGCGAACAGTTTCTACCAGGTGTGGTGCTCATTACTGCATATAGTTCCATTACTTCAATGGACTAGCTACCATAGTGAGGGTTATCCATGGTACATATACAGTAGCAAGTGTTTGCAGAATCAGGTCCTACGCCTGCATATGCAGAGGACATGTGGCAGAGGTATTCACTGACTATCTGTAACATTAGCTTACAACATCTGAAGGTATAGTAACCAGCTTTCTGAGGTATATCTTATATAGGCAATTCAAATTTACAACCCCAACATTTTCAAATGTCAGGTCAGTTCGGATTCCAAGTCCCCATGTATCAGTCAATACAACACAAATAAAGAACATGTACAATAGAAAGCACACACAAATAAATCAAATGCTACCGCTGTTCAGTAATGGAGAGAACAATACAAAAATCCTTTTCACAAAACAAAATGATGCTAACCAGATGTGGCTCAAAATAAAAAAGCAGCAGCATAAATTATTTGCTCCAGAATTAAACGGCCTGACATTAAAAAATAAACAACCCCCCCCCCTAATATCTTAGATGCCTGAACAGTGTTAAAACTGAAAAACTAACAGTGATCTAAAAAAGTGTGAGAATTTGCATGGACAGAATCCCTTATGATTAAGTTCAATTCCCTTTTGGAACTAAAATGTATTCCTCCACTACCCCATTTTAAAATAAAATACGATAGGTATGTAATATATTCTAAGGCTGAGATATGAAAAAGAGAAAAGGATTGAAAATGCAGAATTATCTACTGTACAAGATTCTTTTCAGAAATGGGGAAAACAATCTTAGCTTAACAAAGGAATTTTATTGGGAATCTACAGGGTACCAATTAAGGAGCCTAATTTCATTTGGAGCACAAAGCTTTATCCTTACGACTCCTATTACTGTTTTTGGAAGTTAAACAGCACCATGCAGAGAGAGTAATCTTGGTATGGAAGACTAGTTATTCCTCTGCTTTTCTCCTTAAGGTGCTTCAGTGATAAGTACATTTGCATAGGTTTGGAAAGAAATTCATTCACTTAACAGCACTAGTCATTCAATCCTATTCATGCACAAAGGTTGGTTGGCATCTTCTCTAATTTGGTATGCTTCTTCCTGAAGATTTTTCCTGGAAATGTTGGTTTTTATCCTAATTGCAAATGGCAGTCTTTATTTTAAAAATCAGGCATCTGAAGTAGCTTTCATAGTACTCCATTATATCAGCGAATTAGCACATAACTGGCACGGCTGACCAGAGCTAGACTGTTATGAAGACAGCTGCTAACTCATTTGTAACAATTTAACACCCTGTATATGGTGTATGCATATAGACATACGCCATGTGTCTCTCACCTACCAGCCTCATCCCCATTACAGTAGCATAATGTGAAGGGGTATTCAAGCCCTTGCATTGAGAAAAGGAGTTTTGGTCATAAACCATAAAATCAGAAAGTGCCAAAAAAGCCAGTGAAAGAGATGAAACTAAACCACATTTAAAAAAAAAAAAAAGTGGCACAGCTGGTGAGAGAAGAAATACAAAGGAAGCACTTCACCTGTGAATGTTTAGGTCACAATGTAGAATGTGCTGCACCCTAAGGGGAAAAAAAAAGTGCTTCCTCATCACTCAGAAATCCAATTATTTCAAATATTGTTGTCTTTACTGACAATAAATAATGACATACACAGTATAATCTGAGAGCAGGCAAAGTATACTTCATCTGTCATGGGTTTACCTGATCTGCTGCTTATGGTAAATCCACTTAATTATTTTTTTCAACTTTATAAGAAAAACAAAAAGGGACAGTTACATAAATATAGGAGACTACCACATGCTATATCCACAGAAGTGAAGTCAAAGATACGTAATATAACAGTACTCTGCAGAGATGAAAGCTCAAGATTTGTCTTGGCATAAATATTCACCATAGCAAAAAAACCCTATAAATGTCCACTAGTCAAACTAATCTGGATTATAAATCTGATTACACAATACTGGTTATTCTGGGCACCAGTCTGACAGATTTGAATCTACCTTTGGTATTCTTTGAGTCAAAAGTTATCAGCCAATGATTTATCATTCAGTAAAGTCTGAGGATATTTATAAATCTGTCCCATCATCATAGAATCTCTCAGAATACAGAATATCTTCTTTCCAGTAGATAAAGACACACATTACCACAGCAGACTTTTTTTTGATACAGACAGAGACTTTTTGGGTACAGGCAGATTTAGGATAAAATATTTGCCCAGCACAGAATGCATTCTGTAATGTTAAATCAGCGCTAGAGAGCTTGTCACATGGACAGACTCACAGATTGTGTGTAATAAAGGGTTAAACAGTCAGTTGCCAACTAGGTATATATGAGATGGGAAAGCAATGCCTCAAATTGGCATTTGTAATAGTAGCTCTGTAAACAATGTGATATGGAAAGGGGTTTAATAATCCCATTCAGAGCGTGTGCATCTGAAAAAATGTCCTTCAAATTTTAATAAAAACAGTAAAGTCTATGCAGCACGAAGTCCTGGGCTTGTTTGTAACCTCAATTTGCAAAAGGCAATAGAGCTGAAACCTCTATTTGCAAAGAGCTTTTTGAAACTGTTGATCCTTAAAAGGGACTTTAAGATATGAAGTTCAAGAAACTAAGACCTTGGGGCACCTAACTGCATTTCTTAAGAAAAATTATACAGTAGTGGGAAGAGTTTGAGTTAAGCCACCACCAGAGTTTCTTCCAATTGGTATTCCCCAGTTGTGGAGTGTCTCCTTTAGCTATCATGTCTAGGAATTGAGTTACTTTTAGGTATGTACAGAAATCCCAAGAAAAATTATATTTGATCCTGAGCAGTTAAAAAATCAGTTGCATTATGACTCAGAATAAAAGTCTCCCAAAAATCTACTGTCTCTTAACAGCCCATCCTTAAAGTTATCTTTTTCATATCCTGAAGGAAAATCTGGTCACATCCACACATTTGGGAAGTCAATGAAAATTTTGATACTATATCAATGTACAGAATTGCTATCTTCCCCCACATTTGGTCCCTGGGACAGTATGTTCTTTGTTCACCTGATGGAGCAATATGCCTTCACTATAAATCAGATCTGAAGAGGTTAATACTCTCTTTTGTTTTCTGCCTTTCAAGTCTCAGCAAACTGATTATCAATGTCCTCATACATCAGATAAAATCATGACCTGATCTATTCAACGATTTTTTGTTTGCTTTTTAAAAAGAGGATGGGGAATTCAGTACTTGGAGGAGGACATTCAGTGGTATCCAAGTGTATCAGTCAAACATAGATCATGGTAAGTTCTGCCACATTTGAAGGCACATAAAAAGGTGGGGGCAAATACAGAAACATAGTATTGATTACTGTGATCAGGTTTAAGGTAACTTTTGTCTGATGGGTGGTCAGATCACAGTTCTACATGCAGTGGATGTGTATGATTTTGTAGATCAATCTTCCTGGTCTGCTTCCACTCCTTCAGAGCTGTGGGTCAGATCTCAAATTCAGCAACACTGCCTATCTCAGTGCTTAGTTTAGAAAACTATTTCTGCAATTTCATTATTTGAGGAGCCACAAATTAATGCTTGAAATCAAGATCTTAAATAGATTGAGCTAAGAGCTTAAGGACACTGTCTTTTGCTGCAATGTTCTTATCAAATGACTTTCCGTTTTCCTTTTTTTTTTTAAAACCACTATTAAAAACAGAGTTAAATTACAAAGCATTTAAAAAGCAAAGTAGGGGAAGTAAATGCTTGGTGCATCTGTCACAATCTAATATTTATAGTCAAGTGTTACAATTAGAGCTGTCTATAGCAGGTTTATATGATGCAGGAGAGTAAGCAGAAATACTCAAAGATGATGATTTTTAACATTTTTTTAAAAACACATACAGATGCTAATCTTGCTATTAGAACATTCCATCAGGTGACCAGTGCTAGGGAGAGAGCTATTAAAAATCAGGAATGGCATTAGCTGGCCTGGGATCTCTCTTGCTGTGGAGAAATCTCATCTTGTTTCCATCTAGGATTTAGAAAGAAGGCTGTTTGGAAGCTAATGTTTCTTGAGATTAGCTATGGAGAGCCTAGTGGACACTATTACAGATGAAGGCTGTTCTTTCTCACAGAGCTATCTTTACTAGATGTGGTGGAGGAAATCTGCCTGGGCAGCTGGTGCTACTAAATGCAGTCCATCTATGGCGCAGACTCCACTGGTAGGTTGGTGAATGGCTGTTAAAGAATGAGAGTGTTGATTTAGATGGTCTGCTCACAGCACTTTAGTTCTGGACGAATACTAGTCTAAATTAGTGTTTCTAGAAAAAAAAAGATGTTTAACCTCTTTGAGGCAGCAGATCTGGAGCTGCAGCTATAAAATACAAAACACATTAGTGCAATATGTTAAGAAATCCTACGTCATTAACCAAAAGAGAAAAAATATAGTGTTCTAAGGTTTAAAAAATAATGCTGAAGTTTAAACATTATGTAGTTCTTGTTGAGGTTTAAATCAGTGTTACACTCATTTTCCAAGTTTGTACCCCTGAGTCAGATATTGAATAAACATTGTGCAGTAGGTACAGAAAGTAGTGTTCTGGGGATCAAACAACAGACATGAATAGCCACTGTTTAAAGTGTTAAATGATTATGATATTTTTACCTCTGGGACTTTAACTAAACACAAATTAAAGTGCTAATTTTAATTTCTGGGAAGTAGATTTAATAAACTTTACTAATTTAAGCATGTAATTTCCAATAGTTAGGCTAAAAATTTCCCTCTCACTGCCATCTAGACGGTCTGTAAATTGGTTTGGATTTAGTCATTCTGATCGTTCATAATAAGAAACAGTTAACTACAGAACTAGAACACCTTTCAAAATAGCAAGTTGTACAAGATCTTACTGAGCTTGACACACAACTTGAAAGGAGACAGAGTTCATTGGCTAGGATTATGAGGACAGCTAATTTCAAACCCCACCCCTCCCACACACACCATGTCTTCCTAGTGTAATAACTGAACTTCTGTAACTTTGGGTTTTAGCCTGCATTAAAATTGAACATTAACACTTGTACTATAACTTAAATGTGTAACATTCAGCTCATGAAAAAAACTCTGCTGACTGTCTCCAAGGATAAACCCATGCTGTTACAACAACACTAGGAACAAGAACTTATGGAGTGGCGGGTTCAGATGAAATGAGGATTACTGCAATTCTTAATCATTTGGTTTGCTGTGAAAAAAATTTGTAAAGGACCATCCTGTGTTATTAGGTGTGGGAGAATCTTCATCATCCTTTGGGGGGATCAAAAACTGTCGAGAATTAATGGAGCAGGGACTTCCAAAAGATCCATTTTCATTGTTGCTTTCAATTGATATAGGAGAGTCTGGAGAGCTTAACTTCCAGGCATTTGTATTTGCTTGCGGTCTGTAGCCTGCAGTTTTATCCAAGTCCTCTTCTGTGGGTGACTGACTCTCCATTTTCATAGCATTAATAGACAGTTGCATTTGCGGCTTATAGCCTGCTGTAGACAGAAGATTAATTTCTGGTTCTTCCTCTGCTTTAACTTGAGGCTGATACATTGACTGAATGTCAATATAAATGACTTGAGAAGATCCCACGGGTTCATCTACTGGTGGACTAGAGATCTCCTCCTCAATGATTGGTGGGCAATATGACACCACTACATGGTTTTCTGTTTCTGTGTCAGACCCATCTTCAGGAAGCTCACTATCCGCTACTTGGGATACAATTTCTGTGTCTTCTATCTTAGGGACTATAGATCGTGCTTCCACCACTTCCACACTATTCGGGGTACAAGGGTTCATTTCCAAAGTTTTAAGAGCTGTGTTCCCCTAAAAAGAAAATACAATAAAAGCAGGAAAAGTGAAGACAGTGCAAAAGAATTGGATATTAAGAAACCGTAACGCTATCTTAGTTCATATAGACTGTATATTGTATTGTGGTTTGCTTAGTTCAACTGAGAGAAGCGTCACAATCTGTACATTGCAAAAGAGCAACTATTTACTTTTTAAAAGACTATTCAACTTTCTCCTCCTCCCCCTCTCCTCAACAGCTGTCTGTATATTTCCTGTTCAGCTCATTTAAAAATATTTTAGCCAGTTCAACTTCAAAACCATTCCTGAATTTGGCCAAAATATTTCTAATATAAAAACAATCACTATTTCCCTGTTATCATTCTTATCTAATCTATTCTGGAAGCATTAGCTTGCCTTTACATTTACTTCCAATTATAAACTGTTAATACTGGACATGGAGGGGAGCTGGAGAGAATGCCAAACCCTCACTTCTCACTATTACCAATGCAAGGAGGAAGGAAATTAACAGTTGGGAATAAATTGGATTATATAATCACTTCTACTGACTCTAGGACATATAGGCTGCGTCTACACTGGTAAGCTTGGCTTAAGTCGACTTAATTGGCCCTGCGTCTACACTACACTTTGCTTAAGTCGACTTAAGGAAAATTAAGTCGACTTTATTAAACCACCTTTCTACTTGACCTAAGGCTTAATTCAACTTTTTAAAGTCAAATTAAGCCAGTGTAGCCCTGGAGTAGCCCTAAGTCAACTTAGGGCTACCCCAGGACTACACCAATGCCCTCCCTGCCGGGGTGGGGGGGGCGGGGAGCACAGTGGGAGCCTGGCATGCCCCCCAAAGGGCAGGGCATGTGGCCACGGTGTGACACTGTCTGGATTTAGGGAAGCATTTATGATATTATTTTCTATGGATATCTCATAAATGCTATAATCCATAAGAACTATGTCATGTTTGGTATCAATAGAAAGGTAGTCATTTGCTGGGAATGATTATATAGTTTATGTCTAGGAATTCTATTTCAATTAGAAGTTAGGAATTTGATGTTATATCCATACTTTAACTTGTGTCATTCTGGAGGGATGCCTTAGATGGGAGGGTGTGAACAACCATTGTCTCTTTAATGTTAAGGAATCTGCCAGGTGATATGGTCCCAGGGAGTAAACTGATGAGCCATTAACGACACAATGGTTGTATTCTTTATGTCCTTAATGGCTCATCAGGATACTCCCTGGGACCATTCTACCTGGAAAATTCCTAAACATTAAGGAGACAATGGTTGTTCACACCCTCCCGTCTAAGGCATTCCTCCAGAATGACACAAGTTAAATTATGGAAACATCAAATTCCTATCTTTTAATCGAAATAGAATTCCTAGACATAAACTATATAATCATTCCCAGCAAATTACTACCTTTCTGTTGATACCAAACATGACATAGTTCCTATGGATTATAGCATTTATGAGATATCCATTGAAAATAATATCATAAATGCTTCCCTAAATCCAGACAGCATCACACACAGGGCTCTGCCCTGCCAGGGTCCCTGTCCCCCTTTGCCCCATTGTACACAGGGGGTGCCCCCCCCCCGCCACCGTGGACCTGCCCAAGGTCCCCTAGCCCCACAAAGTCGACCTAGAGCATCCAGTGTGGACACTCTAGGTCGACTTTGTAAGTTCCCCTTTAAGTCGACTTTAATTTTCAGTGTAGACACACTAAGTCGACTTAACTAAGTCGACTTAGTGAAGTTGACTTAGTTAAAGTCGACTTAAAAGTGCAAGTGTAGACATAGTCATAGTGCCTGATACAACTGTACAATTTAGATGCTTAAAAATGGGATTAAAATGAAGGTTACCTCACATATATTCTTCTGAAACTGCAATGCCTTACTGTTCTCAGGATTTGGAATGTCAGGGTAGAATGTTTCTTTAATCCTGTATAGAGAAAAGTTAAGTAATTTTCAAAATGACCAGCCAACATTCAGCACGTCAAAATAAGAATGCAAGAAAAACAGTCAGTCTTATCAGGCTTCATCTTCAACACATAGAGTATTAACTTTAACTGTCCAACTCTTTATCTTGACAGTTGTGCTTTGGGTGGCATGTAAAAAAATGTAGACTTCCACCGGAGCTTCAGATTTCTGAAAGCTTGAAGATGGAGTGTAAACTGAAGAGATCCTGTGGGTGGATCACATATTAAATGTATGCCTAATTGTACACATTGGAATTAAGGTTCTACTAGACCTGAGCCTGCTTGCAGCCTCAGGTAGCAGGGAAGAAGCTCGTAAGACGACCATCTACAGCTCCCCACACACGGGTTAATGGTTAGGAGCATGGACAGTGAGCAGAAGTTTTAGGTTCTTTTGTCTCTGTCACTGACTCACTGTGGGACTTTGTGGGCAAATCACTACTCCTCTGGGCCTCACCTGCTTCCTATCCCTCCCAACTGTAAAGTGGTGATTCTACCTATGCTGTCCCAAAGGTCTTGTGTAAACGCCCTCTGAGATCTTCAGACATTTTTGGAAGTGTGACAGAGTGTACAAGGCCCTCTGAGGCTCCGTGCTGGAGGCCTCGCAGTCTTACTACACCTTGCTCCATGACAAGAGCCATGAAGCAGGGTCCTCTAGGCTGGCCTACAAAGGCTGCAAGGTAGCAATCAATCTGAGCCCAACAGACTCAGTTAAAAGGAGCCGCAGGGAATTAGCAGGTCAGTTACTGACTAGGACTGGAAGCATGAGGAAGGATTGGAAGGCTGCAAAGCAGAGAAATCCCAAAGACTGTAACCCTAAGATAACAGGTGAAGGTGATAGGATTGGTTGGGAAGCAGCCCAGGGAATGCAGGAGCAACTATTAAGGAAAGCAGCATATGGCTGCTGTTTACTGGATCCCTGGTTGGAACCCAGAGTAGTGGGTGGGCATGTGTGCACCCACTGGCCAGTGGAGAGGTAGTCTAATTCCTGAAGAGGGGACAAGACTCTGCTAAAAGCTCAAGAAAAAGGGCTAAATTTAAAGGTGCCCAACAGGGTCTGAAGTAGGACCCACAGGATGCAGGGGCTGAGCCAAACTTGAGCCAAGGAACTGGAAAACATTTGTTTGTGTTTGTTCTGGACTTGAGTACCCCACAAGGGGTTCATCCATTTTAAATTGTGTGTGACTTGGTTGGAAGGCTCAGTCACTAAAGACCTGCCTCATAACGTTGGCAGTCTTCAAGGGCACCAAGAGAAAAAGAAGACTGCAGCATCCCTCCCAGCCGACAAGAGACACTCATGAAAGATGAGTGCACCCTGTCACAGGATGGCAAAAAATGACTCAACAGAAACAAATAGAAGAATTCAACTGAAAATGAGTCTTTACCATTCCCTCTTTCGGTAGCAAAGGATGCTGGTCACCACTGCAAGGACAACAGCCACTGCCACAGGGATGAGAATAGCAATGATCAATCCCACGGCTGGAAAAAAAAAAAAGAAAGAAAAAAAATACTAAGATATTCCAAGTTACCAACAAAGTTTGTGGCTAACAACCTTTTCGTAACATTGCCATATGTTACAGGCCACTTCATACATCAATGGCAGCTTATTAAGCCCCATCTGCCTATAACAGTGGCCCATACCACATCTTTCATTGCAAAAAACAATTCCCCCCATAATGTAGCTGGTCAACTGTGAAACACTGTATAAAAAAGGAATAGCTTTCTTTTCATTCTCTACTGCTGCTAAGCTTTACTTGCATGATGATAGGACTGATTGTAGATTTTATCCCAAGGAGCATAACTTCTAGTGCTTATTGCATTACTTTAGGTGGCTATTTAAAATTATCAAACTATTTGTCTATTCTGCTGCAATGATTTCCATAAATTAATTCTATGTTGCATAAATGCACTGCCTTTTACAAAGTTTAGAACTTGTCTTTTAAGATCACTGAGTATCTTCTGCTCTTCCCTAAAGTGTATGTTTTACCTTCTGGGCAGAGTCATTTTGTGTACTTTAATCATATCCTCTTTTAGAATCATAGAATCTTAGGGTTGGGAGGGACCTCATAATGTCATCTAGTCCAACCCCCTGCTAAAAGAAGGACCACTTCCACTAAATCATCCCAGCCAGGGTTTCATCTCACCAGGCCGTAAATGTTTCCAAAGATGGAGATCCACCACTTCCCTAGATAACCCATTTCAATGCTTCACCACCCTCCTAGTGAGAAAGTTTTTCCTAACAGTCAACCTTGACCTCCCCAGCTGTAACTTGAAACCATTGTTCCTTGTTCCGTCCTCTGTTACTACTGAGACCATCCTAGCTCCTTCCTCTTTGGAGCACCCCTTCAAGTAGCTGAAAGTTGCTATCAAATCCTCCCTCAGTCTTCTCTTCTGCAAACTACATAAGCCTAGTTCCTTCAATCTCTCCTCGTAAGTCACGTGCCCCAGCCCCCGAATCATTTTTGTTGCCCTCCACTGGACTCTTTCTAATTTGTCCACATCCTTTCTGTAGGGGGGAGCCAAAACTGGATACAGTATTCCAGATGCGGTCTCACCAGTGCCGAATAGAGGGGAATAATCACATCCCTCGATCTATTGACAACACTCCTACTGATGCAGCACAATAGGCCATTGGCCTTTTTGGCAACAAGGGCACACTGTTGACTTATAGCCAGCTTCCCGTCCACCATAAACCCCAAGTCCTTTTCTACCGTGCTGCTACTTAGCTGACCAGTCCCCAGCCTGTAGCAGTGCATGGGATTTTTCCATCTTAAGTGCAGGACTTTGCACTTATGCTTGTTGAACCTCATGAGATTTCTTTTGGCCCAATGCTCCCATTTGTCTAGGTCTCCCTAAATCCTGCCCCTGCCCTTCAGCGTGTCTACCATTCCCCGCAGCTTGGTGTCATCTGTGAACTTACTGAGCGGGCAATCTAACCCATCATCCAGATCATTAATGAAGATGTTGAACAGAACTGGCCCTAGGACTGACCCCTGGGGCACTCCACTCATTACTGGTTGCCAACTAGACATTGAACCATTGATTCCTACCCGCTGAGCCTGATGATCTAGCCAGTTTTCTGTCCACCTTACGGTCCATTCATCCAACCCATACTTTCTTAACTTGCCAACAAGAATGCTGTGGGAAACCATACCAAAAGCTTCGCTAAAGTCAAGGTATATCATTTCGACAGCTATTCCCGCATCCACGAATCCAGTCATCCTATCCTAGAAGGCTATCAGGTTGGTCAGGCTTGATTTGCCCTTGGTGAATCCATGTTGACCAGTCCTGATCACTCTATTTTCTTCCAAGTGTTTCAGAATGGATTCTTTGAGGATCTGCTCCATGATTTTTCCAGGGATTGAGGTGAGGGTGATTGGGCTGTATTTCCCGGATCCTCCTTTTTCCCTTTCTTGAAGATAGGTATTATATTTGTCTTTTTCCAATCCTCCAGGACCTCCCCCATTTGCCATGAGTTTTCAAAGATAATGGCCAGTGGCTCTGATATCACAACGGCCAACTCCCTCTGCACCCTCGGATGCAGTTCATCCTGTCCCATAGACTTGTGCACATCCAACTTCTCTAAGTAGTCCCTAACCTGACCATCCATCACCAAGGGCCACTCTCCTTCTCTCCACTCTGTGTTACCCGGTGTAGTAGCCTGGGAGCTGACCCCGCCCGTGAAGACTGAGGTAAAAAAAGCATTGAGTACTTCAGCCTTTTCCACATCATCTGCCACAAGGATACCTGCCCCATTCAGTAAGGGACCTACAACATCCCTGATCCTCTTCTTGTTACTGACATACATGTAGAACCCCTTCCTGTTATCCTTCACATCCCTTGCTAGCTGTGACTCTAATTGCCCTTTGGCCCTTCTGATTTTATCCCTGCAGGCCTGAGCAATATCTTCACCCAAAATGATTAAACCTCATTTTTCTATTATTTCATCTTCAGATGGCTCTAGTAATTTTCATTGCTCTTCTTTGGTTTATTTCTGCTGTCCATTTTGCGATGAATAAAATGAAGCACACTATTTAAAGTGAGGCTGTACCATTGATGTGTTTGTCAATTGTGTAGTTGGGCTAATTATCTCTCTCTCAACGTCTTGCTTCCCACCACCACTTTTCAATGCTATTACGCATTAGCAGAAATCTTCATTGAGCAGCCAACGATAACTTTTAGATCTTTTGAGCAGTTATGACTTCAGAATCCATCCATTTGTATGAGTAGATGAAGTTTTTAAACACTTAAGCACTACTGTGAGCTTCATGGTAGCTGTAACAGGAAGTTAATTTTTCCCCCAATCTGCTATTTATAAATGGGGTAACAGGCCTGGGACAGCTACGCAGGAAAAGACAGCAGATGAGTCAAAGATAAAGATCATGGTATTCCTTGATTTAAGCACACCAGATATATTCATGAACAGGAAAGTACAACTTACAATTCTCCTTTGTCACCACATACAGGCTCTTCAATGGGCTCATTCCACCAGTGGTATAGGCCTGTAAATCCAGTCGGTAACTTGTTTTGCCTTGAAGATCAAGTATTCTCAAGGATTTTATGGTTAGGTCAGTAATATTCTTAACTGTTACCTCAGGAGGCCCTGTTTTTTAAAAAAGAAAAGAAAAAATGTACACCACCTTAGAACATGTTTACAAAAAACTCCACATGAAAAAACTCAAACTTCATATTAAACTGGAAAATGGTCTTTTTAATGGAGAGAAATCATGAGCACAAGAGGTTTGCTGCAGAAAATCCACTGCACTTGTGAAGTGTATCAAGGTGTTAATTAAGCAGCACAAAAGGCATGTCTTTGGTGCAGAGATAACTTGCATTTCATACACTTGAATTACTCCTCTTAAGTTAGCCTAGCATGAGTGAGAGCAGCTGCACTGTGAAATAACAGTTAAGTTGCTATGTCCATACTTATGGTGAGCTAACTAAAGACTTCTGATGACATATTCTAGAGATCGAGTGCTGCAGAAAGCTGAGTCACTCTATGATTTTCTCCTAATGAATTGTGGAAGAATTTGTCTGTCCTGTCTGAAGCAAGGGGAGGGATTTGGGATAATGCCACGAACGACTTAGCATCATTTGTATGGATGCAAGCTAGCTCAACTCTATGTCATGCTAGCAAATAACTAGTTGTACTAACTCAAGTTTTAGCCTATACTCCCTTGAGGGCCAGCCAGCTTGAGTTAAACACCATACTGGAGTTATGGCCTGCCCACAGCCCTGACCTTAAACTGAGGGCAAAACTTGAATTTTAACTCAAATTAAGTTTGCAGTAAAGACAAGCTTAAAGAGTGAAGACAAAGGATTATGACAGACTAAACATTAATAAACACCAAATGACATGAAATGAACTGCACCACTTGTTACAGCCTTCATTTAATTAATTTCAGAACATCTCTGAGAAATACAATTAAGTTTTATAAGGTTATTTCCTGTATCATTTGCAGACTACCAAAAGGAGCAGTTTTGGAATGAACTGAATGAAAAGTATCACACTGGCAGGGAAAGAAACTCGACGACTTCTGTTAATCTATAGACCATTATCCAAACCACACTACCAGTGCACTCAAACCCAAGGCTGGAGGCTCCCCATTTTCACTCTCTCTTCTCATTCAATGTTTTTCTCAGAGACTAGTGTTGCTTGTTAGAGTGACTTGTATGATGTGGGTACAGGTATGTTAGCAACAAGAAGGTGGTCTGGGAAACTGTGGCTCCCTAACAGAATGGGGAAGGCAAACTAGTGATGGATGAGATAGAAAAAGCTGAAGTGCTCAATGCTTCTTTTGCTTTGCTTTTCACAGATAAAGTCAGCTCCCAGACTACTGCATTGGGCAGTACAGTACGGGGAGGAGGTGAGCAGCCTTCATTGGTGAAAGAACATGTTCAGGACTATTTAGAAAAACTAAACATGCACAAGTCCATAGGGCCAGATGCCACGCATCCAGGAGTGGTGACGGAATTGGCTGATGCGATTGCAGAACCATTGGCCATTATTTTCAAAAAATTGTGGCAATCGGGGGAGGTCCCTGACCATTGGAAAAAGGCAATTATAGTGCCCATCTTTAAAAAAAAAAACAGGGGGTGGGAGGAGGATCCGGGGACCTACAGACCAGTCAAAGCCACACCTCAGGCCCCAGAAAAATCCTGGAGCAGGTCCTCAAGGAATCCATTTTAAAGTCCTTCGATGAATGTAATATAAGGTAGAGAGTAGACTAACTGGATTGTTGGGCTCAATGAGTAATGATCAATGGCTCAATGTCTAGCTGGCATCCTGTATACCCCAGAGATCAGTTCTGGTGACAGTTTTGTTCAACATCTTCATTAATGATCTCGACGATGGGATGGACTGCACCCTCAAGAAGTTCACTGATGACACTAGGCTGAAGGGAGTGGTAAATACTTGGAGCATAAGGATAGGATTCAGAGTGACCTACACAAATTGGAAGATTGGGCCAAAGAAATCTGATGAGGTTCAACAAGAACAAGTGCAGAGTCCTGCACTTGGGATGGAAGAATCCCATGCACTGCTACAGATTGGAGATCAATTGGTTAAGAAGCAGCTCTGCAGAAAAGGACCTAGGGATTACAGTGGACAAGACGCTTGATATAAATCCACAGCGTGCCCTTGCCAAAAAGGCTGACAGCATGTTGGGCTGCATCAGTAGGAGTATTGCCAGCAGATTGAGGCAAATGATTAGTCCCTTCTGTTCAGCACTGATGAGGCCACATTTGAAGTATTGTGTCCAGTTTTGGGTCCCCCACTACAGAAAGGATGTGGACAAATGGGAAAGAGTCCAGCAGAGGGCAATAAAAATGGTTAGGGATACATGGGGCTGAGCCACAGGACTTATGAAGAGAGGTTGACGGAACTTGGCTTATTTAGTCTGCAGAAGTGAAGAGTGACGGAGTGGGATTTGATAATAGCTTTCAACTACCTAAGGGGGGGGTCCAAAGAAGATAGAACTAGGCTATTCTCAATGGCAGTAGATGACAGAAGAAGGAACTATGGTCTCAAGTTGCCATGGGAGAGATCTAGGTTGGATATTAGGAAAACCTTTTTCACGAGGAGGGTGGTGAAGCACTGGAATGTGTTACCTAGGGAGGTGGTGGAATTTCCATCCTTAGAGGTTTTTAAGGCCTGGCTTGACAAAGCCCTGGCTGGGAAGATACAGATGGGGTTGGTCCCTGCTTTGAGCAGGGGTTGGACTAGATGACTTTCTGAAGTCCCTTCCATCTAATATTTTCTATGATTCTATGATACCCTAGTCAATTAGAAATTCCACTCAGAGAACCCACTCTTGCCCACATGAGTACTTAGTATTTTAAATGCCTTCACCAGTTCTTAAAGGCCAATTGAGATGCTGAATAATGCTGAATGAGCTGCAATTAAACAATTGGTTCTTAAAGGACTATACATCAACAACCACTGGGAGTTCACAGGAAAATTGAGGCCCATATATTTTATTTACCTTCTTCGAAATAACTGGGCTTTGAAGTACCTCTCTTCCCTTTTGCAAAGTAAAGCATATATCCCTTTAAAAAACCCCGGCAGTCTTCAACAGGAATATCTTCCCATTTTACTAATATTGAATCTGAAGAGGTTTCTTCTACAGTAAAGTTTGGTGCTACCTTTGGAGCTGTGGAAAGAATTGAAAAAAAGTATTAAACTATCATCCTCCCATTATATGCTAAGATAATGTTCATATCAGTATCACAGCATCATTATTAGGACTGACATGATAATGGCGACAATGGAAATTTTCTAGATAATTTTCTTCCCTTTCCAAAAAGGAAAAAAGATGGAGGTAACATTAGCCATGTGTCACTATATCAGCCTCCTTTTGGTATATTATCACCATTCATTTGTTTTGCAGAAGCATGTGCTTACTACAGTCATGGGCATGGACCCTACTGTCCTGAGTGCTACACAGAGAACAAAAAGATGCTCCCTGCTTGCAAAA
Source organism: Pelusios castaneus (assembly GCA_007922175.1). Lineage (NCBI taxonomy): Eukaryota > Metazoa > Chordata > Testudines > Pelomedusidae > Pelusios > Pelusios castaneus. The sequence goes on along the minus strand of ML685863.1, from coordinate 2,406,285 downwards.
TGCACACATTAAAAATAAACCCAGATTGTGCAGACGTTCAGAAAGGAGGCTAGGGTCCACACTGGGGTTAATAATTCACCTTAACCCCATTGTGGACCCTAGCCTCCGGTTTTATTATGTCAATGTATTTACATTGACTTTAGATGGTGCCACAGTGTAGACATGGCCTTAGAGACATCTTTTTACTTTCAAAATAACTGTGAGCCCCATAAATTCACTCAAGATTAGAGCTGTAAGACTAACTGATTTTTCAGTTCAGTGGCCAAACCACAAAAAAGTTTTTCATTGAGCCAAAGGCAATTTTTTAAATTTGCTGGGGAAATAAGGAAATAAAGAAAATGTATTTTTCAGGTTGCAAAAAAACCCCCCAAAAAACAAAAAAAAAACAAAAAACCACTTTATTTGACACAAAACAAAAAATCCTTTTTTTAAAAGAAGCAAAATTGCAGCAAAAACTGAACCAAAAAACCCAGTATTTTGAATAAAAAGAATTTATACTTTTTTTTGTTTAGAAAAAACTTTGCCAGAAAATGTTTTAATTTTTCCACTATTTTTTGCTTTTGTTTTCCAACCAAAACAATTTGGTGAATTTGAACTGAATTCACAAAATGCTTAAATTAACCTGATGCTGATTATTTAGAGAAAAAAAGTTTTGCCAAAAAAATTTGCCCAGTTATAATTAGATAGATTCTATTTACACTGTAGAAGACCAATAATAATGGTTCCTTGAAGTACAAATTATACCCTCAGCTTCACCTATGAACAACCACTGTCTTTACATCAAGTCCTCCGTGACCCCTGTGCAACCTTGTTAATTATAAATGGGAATGCACAGATGTCACAAATCATCATCTGAAAATGATCCAGCTACATGAACACAACAAAGGGCATAATTTGGATGCGGAACCTCTGCTGAGGTTGGGCAATGTGGAACCCAGCAAACAGGCTGTCAAAACCCAAGATAACATTATGTGGGCGACAGGTAGAAAAAACATCCTTTGCCTTGCAAACTAAGTACATTTGTAACAGAATTGAGTAAGATGGAATTTCATAATGCCATTTACTAAAACTTTTTAGGGCTGAATTCCCATTTTATAATATATCCCCTTTCAAATTATATAGTGCAATAACATCAATCTTATTTTCAGACAACAGAATAAGAAACAGCTTTGATACAGGGAGTGGAAGTTTACTGAATTAGTAAATATGTGATACATAAAAAGCTTTATTAACTAACTCTAATGGTTGATGGCAACGAAAGAGATAGAAAACATGCAGAGTAAGGAGATTCTATTTTAAATCTTATCTTCTAATTTATCTAGTGTAGACTAGAAAAGATTAGTCACATTTATTTTATCATATTTCTAAAGAATCTTAATAAAATGCACTTACGCAATTCTTTCATATATCCAACTATATTCTGTAATAACTGATATCCATTGTGTTTGCAGCCATAAAGTGAAAAATTGTATCTCACACCAGGTTGAAACAGAGCTGCAAAAGAACATCACTGGTAAGCAAAATCTTTTTAGCAATACTTTAGCTTTTACATGTATATTTTTTACACAAACACATTTAAAGCAACAGCACATGTAATTAGACCATATGGAATTTACAAATAAATATTTTCCTTATTTAATTCCTTCAGTATTTATACACAAAAGCTGTCTCATTACACACACAGTTTAGAATCAGTAATTTTGACCCTTTATAGCAACCTGAAATATTGTTAAGAGAATGTTAGAAGCAGTACAAATTACTGCTTTCCATTACGAAACACACCCTTCATAATGTTACCAGAAGGAAACATGAGCATTTCAGGTTAGTCAGGCTTCTTCTTTCCCCTCCCCAGATAGGGTATATCTACACTTGAAAAGTTAAGCTGACTTAACTTTTCAAGTGTAGACAGAGCAAAGAGCCACGGCTCCCTACTGGGAAAGGACCCGCGGCTCCCTTCTTGCTGGGGACAAGTTGACTTAAGTCAATTTAGGGCGGCCACACTGGCTTTAGGTCAACTTAACAAATCGACTGAGGCGTTAAGTCGACCTAAAGACCAGTAGTTCTTAAGTCGACTTAAGGAAGCCCTGAAGTCGACCTAACGAAAGTCAGGTGTGGACACGGCTTTATTTAGGATGACTTAAGCTTCCATAAGTCAACCTAAATTGCTAATGTAGACATACCCATAGAGTGGATCATCAACTGATTTCTCCTCTGTTATTATAATGACTTCCATTACAGCACTGTTATTCAGGGCAACCATTCTCTTCAATAATGAACTCAAGACTTGAACCAAATTTGTATAAAACATACATTGTTGTTGTTTCTCTAAACAAGGGGGAAGGTCCCACGGGAAGAAAATCTAAGAGGAAAGAGGAGGTCAGGAGAGCTGCCAGTTTCACAAGGAGACAATATTAAAGGCACAACTTCAGAATATCCTGATGTAAAGGAAAGATAGGCAGAATAGTAAAAGGCCAATATGGCACCATCAGGAGCTCTGTATGATCTGTGAATTGAAAAGGAATCCAAGAAAAAGTGGAAACATGGACAAATTACTAGCGAGAAGTACTAAAGAATAGCACAAGTATGTAGGAACAAAATCAGAAAGGCTAAAGCACAAAATGAGTTACACTTGGCAAGGGACATAAAAGTCAATAAGAAGGGATTCTTTAAATACAGTAGAAGCAAGAGAAATACGTTACTTAGTAGTAGTAGACTAAGCCCTAATCTACACTTGCCGTGGTTTTCGGCGGCAGTCAATGGGAGATACACAAGGTATGTAAAATACTTTGCGTATCTCCCGCTGACTTCTTAACTGCTCCCTACACATTACACTAAGCCAACCGGAAATGGCGTCCGGTTGGCGTAGTGTTACTACGGTTACGGAGCTGGTGGTACAGCCCCGGTTCTGTGTTCGATTGAGCGCGTCTACACAGATGGCTCAATCAAACCCAGAAGATCGTACTGACAGCAGCGATTTTGCTGCCGGCACGATAGCCTTACCCCAAGTAGTTCCTCTACTTAGTGGGCACAGAGAGATAGTAACTGATGGTATCAAGAATGCTGAGGCTGCCTGTGTTACTTCAGTCTTTACTAAAAAGGTTCATGGTGACCAGATACTCAACACAATTAATATTAAACAACAAGGGAAAGAAAAGGTTAAAGAATATTTATATAAAATAGATATATTCAAGTTGAGAGAGCCTGATGAAATTCATTCTAGGGTACTTAAGAAACTACCTGGAACAGTCTCAAAACCACTAGCAATTTTCTCTGAGAACTCCTTGAGTACTTGTGAGATCCTACAAGACTGAAGAAGAACAGACATAGTACCTATCTTTAAAAAGGGAAACAAAGAGGACCTGGGGAATTATAGACCAGATAACCTAACTTGGATATCTGGAACAAATTATTAAACAATTTACAAGCAGTTGCAGGATAAAAGAATAAAGGAAGAGCCAGCATAGATTTGTCAAGAACAAATCATGATAACCCAACCTAATTTCCTTCTTTCACAGGGTTACTGGCCTAATGGATGGGAGGGAGCAGTAGATGTGATAAATCTTGATTTTAGTGGGCCTTTAGACATGGTCCCACATGACACCCTCATAAGCAAATGAGGGAAAAGTGTTCTAGATCAGTGGTTCTCACACTTTTTAAATGGAGTCCCCCATGGACTTGTTTAACAATCAAGCCCACCCTCCCCTGAATCGTGCCCCTACTTTCCCCTTCTGAAAGATGGGGGGGGGCATCCCTATCAGAAAAAAAACAGATGTGCGTCCCATGCCATAGGCCCTGTTTTTCCTGAAGGGGGGCGTTCAGGGGAAGGGGGGATGTGACTGTTAGGGGGCGCTTCCCATGTTATAATCCCTAATAATTGCGCTCCCCTTCCCCTGAATCCCCCACTTCAGAAAAGCTAACAGGGCCTACAGCATGGGAAGAGGGGAGCAGGTCAGCAGCAGCATGGGGAGCATGCCCAGCAGGGCTGCTGCTGCTGCAGGAGGTAGGTGGCGGCAGCAGTTGCTTACTTCTCCAGTGAGCGTCTCTGTCCCCTGCTCCACACACCGCCACCCCAATCTCATGGGGCCTACTCAGGGCCAGACTAATGCTCCTGTGGGCCCAGGGCTGATACATTTTGTGGGGCCTCTGAGGGCAAGGCAGCAGGGTCTCTGGTACCTGGGGCACACTTACACTGGTGCCCCCCTCCTGTTGGCAGCAGCGCCCCGCAGGGAGGAGGGTGTCTGCCGGCCTGTGTCCTGCTCTCCCTACTCCGCACCCTCAGCAGCAGCAGCGTTAGCAGCATCCGTGAGGTCTGTTTCCTGCTGTTGGAGGCACTGAGGGCTGCCTGACAGCGGATGGGGAAGGTGGGCACTGTGACAGCCTCTGGGTCCCTGCGGTTCTCTCTTTGTGTCCAGGGCAGGAGAAAAGGGCTGGAGGATCCCTGGACGGCGACAGTTCCTCCACAGCCAGTGCCCTGGCCACCTCCCATCCCCTGCCTTGGTATGGCAGGCCATCCAGTGGCCAGCCTGGGGGCAAGGCTGGACAGGGTGGCACTCCGTGCTGGGGGCAGCACCACAGCACATGGGCTGGCCGGCTCACCGCAGAGCAGGCTGGTGGCGCCCCAGCCAGAGGCTGCAGCCCTAATGCCCCTGTCTTAATTCGGCCCTGCCCTCACTTTGAGAGCTGCTGTTCTAGGTGATATTACTGTAATGTTGGTACAGAACCGGTAAAGAGACTGTAGTCAAAGAGCAATCACTAGGTTTATGAATTTGTCATGGAAAATTAGGCAAGAATCACAGAACAGTCCCAGTAAAAATGAATAAAAGCATTTTAATAACACCAGCAATGGTTTGCTCTCAAACTGGAAGAGTGTATCTAGTAGAGTTCCACAGCGTCCAGCCTCGATGCAGTACTATTCAATGATTTCATCAAGTGTCTTGGACAATAGAGTGGAGAGGATGCTCATAAAATCTGAAGATGACACAAACCTGGGAGGGATTTGCAAGCACTTTGGAAGGCAAGATTAAAATTCAAAACTCTCTTGAAATATTGAAAAATTGGCCTGAATTCAACAAGATGAAATTCAATAAAGACAAATGCAAAATACCGAAAAAGGAATAATCAAATGCCCAGCTACAAAATGGGAAAGAAGTGCCTGTGTGGTAGCACTGCTGAAAAGGATCAGGTGTTATCATGGATCACAAATGGAATATGAGTCAACATGCACCTCTGAAAAAGGATAATATTTTGGAATGTGTTAGCAGGAGTTTCATATGTCAGACACAGGAGATAACTGTCCCGCTCTACTTGGTGCTGGTGAAGCCTCAGCTGAAATACTGTGTTCAGTTTTCGGTGCCATTGGACAAACTGGTGAGACTCCAGAAGAGAAGAACAATTTAATAAATGATAAAAAGTTTAGAAAACCTGACCAATGAAGAGAGGTCAAAGAAACTGGGTATGTTTAGTCTTAAGGAAAGAAGATTAAGAAGGGACCAGATAACAGTCTTCACAATATGCTAAGGGCTGCTATAAGGAGGATGAGAATCAATAGTTCTTGATTTCCACTGAAGGTAGGACAGGAAGTAATTGGCTTAAGTTGCAGCAAGGTTAGATATTACAAAAAACTTCCTGTCTATAAAGGTAATTAATCTCTGGAATAGGCTTCTAAAGGAGTTTGTGGAATCCCCATCATTGGAGGCTTTTAAGAACAGGTTGGATGAACACCTTGACAGGAATGGTCTGGCTATTTGGTCCTGACACAGTGAAAGGGGCTGGACTTCACTTCTTGAGGTCCCTTCCAAATCTATAGATCTATGATTCTATCAGTCAGGAAGATGACAAAAGGGATTGTCCTCAACTGTCGGTGATGTTGCAGGAAGTGTTCTGTGGCAGCCTTTGTGCAATCAAATGCTCAGACCTTGAGTCTATAATTTGATGCATGTGAGTAGATCCCTACAAGTGCTGGGACTGGACTCCAAGCAGGTGCAAGTCTCTTACTACAAGACTTTCATTCTAGGGTTGAGGCTCTAGGTCAGCGTTGTCAAACTCATTTGCTATAGCGGGCCAGATTTGATTTAAATGTACTTCAAGCGGGCCGTACATAGCATAAATTGAAATATTAGGGCACCTCGCGGCATCAAGGAATGCTGTGTATGTGAAACTGAGTTCTGTGAGACCACACTCTTTCTCTCTGTTAGGGAGAGAGTGTGGTCTCATGGAGCGCACCCTTGCATACCCAGTGCTCTGTTAAGTTTGCAAAACCTGACACACTTGCGGCATTGCAGAGCGCTGGAGGTCCGAGACCACACTTTCTCTCTCTCTCTGTTAGGGACAGAGTGTGGTCCCATGGAGCGCGCTCACAGGCTGCCTGTTTGACACCAGCCATAAATGCTGTCTTTCCATGGGCACCTTTATCTTTAATTCATTATTTTCTAGTCTATGTAATGCCGTCTTTGACAACAGAAATTATACCTCTTTCCCTGCTTATTTCTCTTTTCCCCTTTTTTCTTCCCACTATTCCCAACATACCTGCCTTTTGTTTTTATTAATTAGCCTGCGCACCATCCCCTAGATACCTGGGATGTGCCTTGCTCCAGGAAAAGTCAAGTGTTTGTTTATGGCGAGTGAATAGAGGGAGATCACACTTTCTCACACGCTTAAAAAAAAAAAAGCATTATTTCCCCCCTTCTAGGTGTTCTAGAGGCAGAGTGGTACATTTGGAATCTGGGAGATATGCCCTGGATTTCAACAATGTTACAGAAAGCTACAGGTTGGGCTTTAGATACATTTTAGCAATTTCAAAACATTTTGCAGAGTGCAAAGAAAAATAGTTAAATCAAAAACTAAGATGGACGGAGACAGCAGAGGAGAGTGAGAAGTTAACAGAAATATCAGCCCAAAGAGGGTGTTTAAAAATAGCATCAGTACCTTTTATTCTGTCAACTGATAATTTTCTGGATTCACTTGCAAAGACAATATACCTTGCAAGCTTTGAACTGGAAAGCCTAATTTAAACAATGATTTTATCTTACCAGATTTTATCAAAACATTTGTTGTATTTGAAGGAAATGTTTCCCAGTCAACATTACAGGGCTCAGATCCAGTTGAACAACACCATTTTACTGTGTATCCGCAGGTCACGTTGGGGTCAGAATGCCAAGAAAGGTAAATTCCATTTCCTGTTGGAATTGCCTGCTCTGTTTTGACATTGTCTACAATAAAAACAGCATAAAAAAACCATAAGAGTTCAGCCCTATATCTTTAACTCAAAGGGCTTTCCTGAAGCCTGAACTAAAGTTCTTAAAAAAACAGGTGCCGTGAGAACACACTTACAATATGTTCATTCTAGTTAAAAGGGTTATTCCACTGGCTCTATGAAACTGAAGAAATAAATTATACTATATTTTTTGAGGCACTGTAAATCAAGCTTAGAAGTCTGCAGTGCAATCTGCAGGGATAGCAGATCATCAGGTCTGGATACAGATCATATTCTTTGGTAACTTTCTATTGCAGAGGTTTTGATTTAATTCAAATTGACACCAATTTGGTAGAAGTTTCCAGCTACTAATTCCTTCCATCCATTTACTCCTCAACTTTTCTTGAGTTTTTTTAAAATGTTCTTAGCCTTGATCCCTGTTTGATTGGATTACCACATTTTATTTAAACTTCCCAGTCTATAAAAGACTGAGTTTAAAGGGAAAGGCAAATCTCCATCATTTAAAACAAAACAAAACAAAAAAGCCAAACAAACAAAAAAGGAACATTGCAAAGAGAAACATTTTAATTCCTCAGTGAGGTGTTGTGAATATTAAAGGCCTATGTAAATACTGGGAGTTATATGCAAGTACATGTTGTGTGGTAGCAGAACTAATTTTTGGAAGAAAATATCATTTTTGAGTTCCCACTTAAGGAAGTTTCAATTTAATCTCTTTCTGTATTCATAGTCACATCAAATGAAGACAAATAAGAGTAAATGTATAGATGGGGCAGATTCTTAAAACTACTTTTAAAAACCCTGAGATACACTGTTTCTTAAAAGTTGAACAGTCCAAAAGAACACAAATCAGAGTGCACATTTATATGACACCTGAACAGTATTTTATTTCTAGAAGTGTTAAATATGGAATGAATTTACTGATTGCAGGTTCAATACTATTCCCTCAGCAAAAATGAACACTAAATATTGAAGTGGTGAAAGTCTACACATTGTCCAGCATGTGCATGTCTTCGCTGCAATCGAAACAAGACTTTAGTTTTTTCTAGCAGCACAGATACTGCTGTGATGGAGGCCAGATAAGCCCCTGCACAGACAGTTTGCTTCTCCTGTATTGTATCTTTTCAATTATGTTGATAGATCGAATTAAGTAGGATATGAGGTAGCTTTTGCTTTCTTTTAAATTCTTTCATGAAACCTGTCTCAAGGATCAGCAACATTTCTCTCTTACAGATGATAAAAGTCTATGCAGGCTGTACAGGATGCAGTTAAAAGTGACTGTGTAACAGCGTAATCCAGCTCAGTGGGTGAGTCATGTTTCATGACTACAGTCAGTGACTCAAATCATTCTTATATCATCTCGGAAGCCAACTCAGAATGAGTACATGATAGGTAACACCAAAGGGAAGTTAAGTTTTCCAAATGGTACCTTTCAAGTAGTATGCTATAATGAACATCAAGTTCCAACTGTCAGCCCCAGTCACATGTCAAAGAGTTGAATTAGCTAGAAAGACTATAATCCTGCAGAGTTAGTTATTCTTCCTGCTCATGATGAGGCATTGCTAAAATGATTCCGTTAATTTATCTGTCCTGCCCAATTCCTTTTACCTTCCCATATGCAGTGATAAATTAACAAGCAGTGGGGCCACAGAGGAACTGAAGGCTATGTAGTCTGAAGATAAAACTCATCCTGGATAATGGGAGATCAGAGTCACTGACATCCAACTATAAATCTCAAAAATCTGCCTAAAGAGTTGTGATGTTCTTTTCAGAACTTCAGACAGAATGCACACAACTGTGTAAATAACACTGCCTTACCTTCAAGCCCCTGCTTCTGACACCATACCATAATTCAGCACATCACTGATTAGCTCAATTAACATTCTCCCTTCATGTGATCATCCACAAATGCATTTAGTTGATGTTAAAGTCCCATAGAATAGAAACCTGTAAAATGGCTAGGCAGCATTGAGGAGCGTCCACTGGAAGGGAAACCTATTTTGATCCTCTAAACATTTAATCATATTCATTTGGGTCAAAAATATTGCACAGAAATAAATAAAAGCTCCTAAAAGTTGAAGACTTGTGCCAAAGATTTAGCCACTCCCTTCTTATTCTTGGGAGGCCTCCAGAAAACTGCATCATAGGAACATAGTCTGTAACTGCTGCCTTTCCTTCTACTCGAAGAGTAAAGTTTACTGGTCAGACACTGCATTTAAAACAAAGCATTGACTGTAGATCAAAAAAGCACTCATTACTTGCACAGATTAACTAAAACAACTTATCTTTTCCACAGACTTTCAATGTTTTAAATCTTTGAATCAAGTACTCACCACTTGGAATATCCACACTAGTTATCGTAGAAGGGGGAGATGAGCCAGCTCGATTTTTGGCAACAACACTAATTAAACAATCATTTCCCCCAAGTTTTAATTCAGTGCTGTTCAAAGGTACAGTGACCTCATGAGCCTTCAGCATTGTCTCTTGCAGGTAACAAGACACTTCATGGGCCAGTATTTTTCCATTTGCTTCAGAAAGAAGTAATGGCTATGCAACAAAAAAGCAGAAATTACATAAAAAAGCAAAACTATTGTTAAAAATCAGTACACAAGATTATACGCATAAATACTAGAACTGGGAATACCAGGCAAAAAAAGACAGTAAAGCAAGAATATTTTTAGGCGGTAACACATGAGCTCCTAAGACAACTTCAAAGGGACAAATTAACAGAACATATTCTGTATGTGAAATCATACTTAATTCTAATCATATTTTAGTTTAGGACAAAATTTTCTTTCTAAGGCACTCTAAAATATTTAACAATTAGATTTACTGTCTATAAACTTCGTACATGTTGAAAGTATGTAAAAAAAAAAAAAAAAAAGTGATAAACACATACTTTCCAAAAGATTTTTAGAGTTCCTCTGACAGGACTTCTCTCTCTCCAGATATCTGGTCCTCGTGCAGGAGCTAAGGAGATTATATAAAGAGACCATAAGGCCTTCTTGTTAAATATATGGCTTACAAGTTCAAAATTTTGACACAAAAGACAGTTCAATAAACTTACGGGCTTCCAAAGTTGTGAGCTTTCTCTCCACGCTCCATTTACTCCACCTCCAAAAGTGCTCAGAAGCTGAACAGCGCACTCTGAATGTGTATGTGGTATATGGAGTTAATGCATCCACCGAGGCTCTGTAATTCGAGTTTTCTGCACCAGTCACTAAGACATTCTGCTGTTGAAAATTAATAGAATTCTATATAAAAACATTTCCCCCTCCTGTATCATGCTAGAACCACCATCTGAAAAAAGTTTGTTGACAATCAACTATAGTATTACGGTAAATGTGTTCAATTAGGCATCTATGCAATTATTTAAGGAGAATCTGTTATATGTTTAGGGGTATGTGTTCTCTTCTAGGGGGAGCAACAGGGATGTGTGCCAAAAAGCCAACAAACCAGAACATACGGGGAAATAAATGTAAATGAAAGAAAATACACTGCGAGAATGTTTTTCATAAAATCACCTTTCACGGGTGCATGTTTTTCAGTATAGAAATTAAAATACCAGTAACTACTTTAAAATACATATACTACATAGTCAACATGAGATGCTGTATCAGATACGATAATGAGAATAATAAAGGAGAAGTGTAATCCCACTGTACATTCTTCACGGTCCCGATCCCCTATCGTTTGACTCTCAAAAATATTTCACTCTCTAAATCACCAGGAAGAACTCTTCAAGTGACTGGTGATCTACCACTACCAGAATCTGAATACCCTTTTCTTTCGAGCTGGTTCCACCAGGCTATATACGACAGCCATTGTCACTGAACACACTTTTTACATATGCGTGAAATCCTGACTTTACTGAAATCAACGGCAAAATTCCCACTGATTTTAATGGGATCAGGATTTCATTCATGGTGCTCATATGCTCACAGCAATGGGCAAGGTATGAGAACCTGGACAGAAAAAATATTCTTCCTTCCTAAATTGGTGCCTGCACAATGAATACCAGATGCAAACTGCTTGACCACCATCAATATCTGTCAACTAAAACATATACCAGTAACAATGTGCCCTGAGTGCCCCTTTTTCCTTCTAAGGTAAGCAAACAGAGTTCTCATCAGATTCAGTATAAATAGTCAACTGCACAGTAATCAGTTTAAACCACTTAAAAGAGGGTTTAATAGCGATACAAAATGCATACCACTACAAATTATATACAGTGCCTCAGTTCCATAGCTGCTGTGAGAAATTCTGACCCTGGGAACATTTCTTACTGAATCTAGTTATAAATACACATGCATCCTGGCTGCCAAGAATTGGTCTCCAAAATGAATTTTAGTCTGAAATTAATTATAATATTTTTTCTAATATAAATGACAAACAGACAAATTTAAAAACCAACAATTGAGAGTATGGGTGGAAAACTTCGGCCACTGCCACAAAAAACGTCTTGCAGTATTGATAACAATTTCATAGCTATTCCTTGATTATACTATACCCCTGTCCATTTGTACTGCAGTGTCTGGAGAACACGGTACCAAAGCTGTATCTTTTATAAAGTTTTGGTCTGTGTTTCAAAAACAGCTATTGAGGTCTAAACTTACCCTTGTCTAAATGTCATTTCTTTTTCTTCTCCCCCTCAAACCTTCAAGCAGCCTGTAGGGTATTTTCTCATGGGTCCTAAAATACTTTTTAGCGAATTTTGTATTATTCACACAAAAGACTCAAAATCTCTCAAAACACAGAGTGCAAACCAGGATTCTGGAATGCACAGCTTAGGAAGACCAGGTGGAGAGAGTTTTAAAACTAGAGCCCACTGTGCTACATAATTAAACCAGAGACTTCTCCACTCAAGTTCATTTAAAAAACAAAACACAGGCATTGCTGAAAATGTGATCTTCATTGCCTACAGCAGGATTTGGACTGAGGTCTGGGAGATGGTAAAAGCTCTTTATGCATAATATTTTGTGAGTTCTCAAGTGTTACACACTTACAATAAGTGGGGGGGGGTTTATGGTATCTTTAGGAGATGAAGAGGTGATCATCTACAATCTTAAAAAGGGGTAGATTAATAAAATGTTGTATGGAGCCAAAACAATACAACAGCATTGCAAGGGACCTTAAGAGATTTTCTGGAGGCTATACATCTATACTTGGACTGGGAGTGTGATTCCCAGTTAGCATAAAGGTGCTGGAGTTAATGCACTAAAAATAGCAGCATAGGAGGCTAACATCGGTGTTGGCTTGGGACTGGCTTCCAGGGAGTCCAAACAGGAATGTACTCAGGTCAACCAGCCTCAGCTCAGACTCACCCTCACTCCTACCCCCACCTCTAATGTAGATGTAGCCTGAGAGGGACCTTTTATGAGGGCTACATGGGGGAATGCGGGAGGTACAGAATTCAGGTAACTCTGCTGCATACATGGTCACTGAATCCCAACCAGCATCAAGGTCCAGGAATTGTACCTTGGTCCTCTAACTTTTGCTGAAATGTTGACGTCTAGTATGTGCCTTTTGTTTTCTCTAAATTACAGATGTAGAGGACTTTACTGGGGGTATCCTACTAACACACAGCTTACCTTGCTCTGTGGGAAAATTCTTCCTCTCTTACAGCTTTTACATCATCCACAAATTGTGGTAGTGAGTTGCTGAAACAGCTGACAAATACATACACCCACTTTACTGAACCCATGAAGAGTCTACCAACTGGAAAAGTGGCTTGGAAACTGCAAGATTGGAATCTTAACTTCAAGGGAATTTTCAGAGTAAAAGAGTGCAGTGAATGTGTGCATGAGTGCTACCCATCCCCCAAAGACACAAACAAACATTACAGTCTGTCTCCTACGAGTGCCATTGAATGAAGAGACATCTACAGAAAAGCAATTTTGCAAACTTATGATAGAACTCAAATATTATGGCTAATTGTAATGTTTTGCAACTTCTCAAAATACTACTAAATTTTGCCTGTTATGATCTACCACTGAACTGCGAAGAGAACAGGAAATAAACATGATCAGGGCTTCTCTGTAAAGTTATACGCTAGGCTTCTGATAGTTAATACAGATAGTATTCAATCAATAGTCAGTGTAACCTATCAGTTTCTCTTTTCTTGGAACAAAATTGTAAAGAAATGAATTTCAATAAAACAAATATTTCAGCAGAGTGAAATTACATTAAAAATAATACTCACCAGTTGTCTTCCTGAATTGCTGTTGCTAATTTCAATTTGACATAGAAGTCTAATTTGAATAAGGTTGCCAGGTATGTACCAAGACAGATAAGCATTTGTTGAACTGTTAGTGCTCACAGTAAATTTATCAGGAGTTTCCAGATGCACTGAAAAATAAATTTATGAAGAAACTCAAACTAGGATTTTTGAAAAGTGATAAATAGCATTTTTATTATTTTTAGTTCTGTAAGAAAAATCTTACAAGTAGTCAAAAATAATCAAGAAAATACCAGAACATTAATGAAATTGATATTTATTGTGACAACTGGATGTTGTTTTAAAGCAAATAATATATGACGGTATACTCCTATGAAGGCACAACAGCAAGCTGTTTTTGTGCACAATCACACTGACTGTTTTATAAGATCATATCAGTATTTGATCAAACAGGAAATAAACCAAAGACACCCACAATCTTAATAACTGGAAAGTGGGACAAAAATCCTATCCTACAAATCGTAACAGGGCAATACTATGTAATACACCATTTACCAACCAGCTCCTTTCATTTCTTTTATCCTCTTTTTATCTTTGAGCACTGGCCACAGATCTTCTGTGCCTCCTTTTAAGAAGATTCTTGCTGTTTTGGGGAAATAACCAGACAGTGTATATGCAAACAGGTCACCTGACAAATATAGGGATTTGCGTGCTCTATGTTTGAGAGCACAATAATAGTACCAATAAAGGACAGAAAGATTGCATGCAGAAAGAAGGAATATAACTGAGGAAAATGGCAAAGAACAGTAATTGTACAACAATCCTACATTCTAAGTAGTTGAGACAAATCTATTTCTATGGCCTGATTTTTTGCAACTGCAGTGCCAACTTAAATTATAAAGCTACACCACTTGGAAAAATGTATTCAAATGTATTAAAAAAGCAAATTCTATAATGGACATTTAAACACAATTTTCTATTTATTTGCCATTGCAGTTTTCAGGCAGAAAATATAAACACTGAAGTTAGAACACAAGAATGTGCATGCCAAGGATTTGTTTATGCAGGTATATGTTATGGAGGCACAGAAGGTAAGAGCCATACTTTACTGCTATTTTGTAAGGCCCTGATCCTGTTAAGACATATGCATGTGTTTAACATCATGCACCGTGAGCAGACATATTGAACTCACAGTATCACTTAACACAACCAGATTGGGTCTGAATAGGGACTTGGAATGGTTATCTCACTACAAAAAGTAGTTGTCCCTGTTCACACATTCTCACTTTCTAATCAACTGCTGTAATGTTTCTCTCCCTATATATATATATACATATACACACCTCTTAACTGCAGTGTCAACTTCATGCATCTGATGAAGTGTTTTGCAGCCCATGAAAGCTTATGCCAGAAGAAATTTGTTAGTCTTTAAGGCTTTGTACACACTGCAAAGTTATTGCGCGATAACGCTCGTTATCGCGCAATAACAGGCACAGCGTCCACACACAAACCCATGTTGTTGCGTGGTAACAGCCGTCTTACCGCGCAACATGTAAACCACCAAAACGAGGGTGGTAGCGGCTACCGCGGAACAGCTGTTCCGCAATAGTTCGTGTGTGTATGGTTGCCATGCAATATGAAACCTCCGGAAATGTCCCAGAATTCCAATTCCATCCCTTCTGCACTTCCTTCTGCGCTCTGTGGCTGTGACGTGACTGTACCCGCCCTCCCATCATTCCCGGGAATTTTTGAATTCTTCACTCTTCCTGTTTGCTTGGTGTGGAGTGCAGCTGCAGCTGTGTGCTCCAAGAGCAATGGCGGCTCAGCGCAGCAAACGTGCTCCAGTCTGGACCACAGCCGAGGTGCTTGATCTCATAGGCATCTGGGGAGAGTCTGCTGTGCAGGCACAGTTACATGGCAGCCGGCGGAATTTCAATATTTTTGGCCAGATTTCTCGGGCCATGGCAGAGAAGGGGTACGAGAGAGACACTCTTCAGTGCAGGTCGAAGGTGAAGGAGTTGCGGATTACGTACCACAGAGCCAGAGAGGCAAACCGGCGCTCCGGCTCAGCACCGGCTACATGCCGATTTTACAAGGAGCTGGAAGCAATCCTGAGCGGGGATCCCACAACCACCCCAAAAGCTCCTGTGGACACGTCAGCACCCCCCCCCAATGAAAAGGATACCGGAGCAGACGGTGACGAGCAATTCGTCGACGAGGACGTGGAGGAGGAAGATGACCCGGAGGGTGAAAGCGGTGCAGCCGATCTAGGGAGCCAGGAGCTGTTCTCCACGCCACCTGACACGTGCTGCCCAGATTCCTTCTCCATACTGTCTTCGGAGGTAGTAGAGGGGAGTTTCATCAGAAGTGGCTTCTATGCTAGCTGGATAAGCTTTGCGGGCAAATGAAGAGCGGGCAGGAAATAGGCGTTTTGAGTTTCATCCTCTTTTCTTTTTTGGATGGAGGGGTTTACCCCGCATTACATGAGCAGTGCATCAATGCATGCTGTAATTGCCAAGAAATCGTCTCCATTGAGATCACTGAAGGTGTCCTCGATGTACTTCCACAGCCTCCTAGTTAAATTCGATGGGAGAGCAACTGTTTCCCCTCCCCCATAGAGGGATACTCTCCCTCGCCAGTTGCAAAGCACAGCAGCGGGAACCATGGCTGCGCACAAGCCTGCTGCGTACGGTCCTGGTTGAAAACCAGTGACATGCAGGATATGCATTCTGGCTTGCTGAGGCACTCTAAGCAGCGAGATATCAGCTTCCATGGCAGTGCCGTATGTGAACTAATCGCCCAAAGCACTGCAAATAGTTCACGGAGCTGTGTGTCTTGTCTCGGCAACCCGAACCTCCCTTTGCAAAAGCCCTTTCACAGTCCCCGGCAATGCCCTGTCCCATGGGCACAGCGGAATGTGGCAGGAGAGCATATTACCGGCTCCTTAACCAAAGTGAGAACAATAGCACTACTTATGATGTTTCATTTTTCCTTAGAAATGACCTTCGCCAGTCGGTGGTCTACGCCAGCTGACTGGCTGAGACAGATAAGGAGGAGGCCTCACAGGAGCAAGGAGGATATCTTCCAGAAGCTGATGCAGTCCAACGAGGCATCAGCAAGGGAGACTAGACAATGGAGGCAGGAGTGCCGGCAGGAGCGCAAAGAAAACAATGTGAAGAGGCAGAAGCAGAAGGATGCCCTCATAAGCGTCCTACAGGAGCAGACCCAACTGCTGAAGACCATGGTTGGTCTGCAGACCCAGCTGCTCCAGGCTCTCCCGCCCCCCCCCCTGCAGCCACAGCAACACTTTCTGTCCCCCATCCCCAGTTCTCCCTCAAAGCAGTTCTTTGAAGCCCAGGGACCCTCCTGGTACAATGTTACATCCACTCCTGCACCAAGCTATGGCATTGAGACACACACCTACACGCATCCATAGCCCTTTTTGCAGGCACTGCTTACTGTAAATATTTAATGTTTTATAATAAAATTGAATCACTTGAACTTTGCACAGTGTCTTTATTGATACACATTAAGATTAGTTGTTGCATGTTTAGTATTCACTCATTCGAGCATAGTACAGTACACGCCCACCGGCACCATCCCTCCACCCCACAATCAGCACCCAATAGTGCTTGGGAACACTACTGCACAGTGATGCAATGCGTCCTATGAGTCCCCATCACTAAAATGCACCCTAAGTACCTCCCTTATGCGGACAGCTCTCAGCTGTGCCCCCCTGATACTCCTAGTGGCTGGCTGCTGGAAGGCAAACTCTAGCCGCTCAGCCTCCACATCCCATGAAGGGGGAAATTTCTCTCCCCTATTTTCACAGAGGTTATGCAGGACACAGCACGCCGCAATGACGGCAGGAATGTTGTCCTCATTTAAGTCTAGCCTCCCGTACAAACAGTGCCAGCGGCCTTTTAAGTGCCCACAGGCGCACGCTACGGTCATTCAGCACCGGCTTAACTGGTAATTGAAGCGCTCCTTGTTGGGATCCAAATTTCCAGTATAGGGCTTCATGAGCCAAGGCATCAGTGGCTAGGCTGGGTCTCCTATGATGACTATGGGCATCTCCACATCCCCAACAGTAATTTTATCATCGGGGAAGAAGGTCCCTGCCTGCAACTTCCGGTACAGGCCCGTGTTCCGGAAAATGCGAGCATCATGCACCTTACCCGACCACCCCGCATTTATGTCCATGAAACGCCCCCTGTGATCCACAAGTGCCTGAAGCACCATGGAGAAGTAGCCCTTCCTATTAATATACTCAGTCGCAAGATGCTCCGGAGTGAAAATAGGGATATGCGTGCTGTCTATTGCGCCTCCACAGGTCGGGAATCCCATGGCCGCGAATCCATCGACGATCTCCCGCACGTTGCCCAACGTCACTGTCCTCCGGAGCAGAACATAATTAATGACTCTGCACACTTGTGAAAGTGCTAACCTGACGGTCGACCTGCCAACTCCAAACTGATTCATGACTGAGCGGTAGCAGTCTGGAGTCGCCATTTTCCACAGCGCGATTGCAACACGCTTCTCCACGGTGAGGGCGGCTCTCATTTTGGTGTCCTTGCGTCGCAGGGCAGGGGCTAGCTCTTCACACTGTTCCATGAATGTGGCTTTCTGCACTCAAAAGTTCTGTAGCCACTGCTCATCATCCCACACCTGCAAAACGATGCGGTCCCACCACTCGGTGCTTGTCTCTTGTGACCAGAACCGGCGGTGCACCGTGTGCAGATGCTCTGTGAAGGAGCTCAGCAATGCGGTGCTGTTGTTCTGCATGGCAGTCACCAGCACAGGGTCATCCGAATCCTGCTCTGATTCAGAGCTGAACGCATACTGTGCCACCAGCTGAAATGTATTCATTATGCTGAAGGTGACAGTCGAGATCAGAGCTGGATCCATGTTGCTGCAAAAAGGACTTCCGGGAAGCAATGCGCTACTGTTGAAAATGGGCGCGAGTTGCTAGTAGCAATTCTCATGATGCAAGGGGAACAGAATGCACCATGGGAAACCAAGACTTTACCCATGGTGCTCAGCGCTACTCTCCTTCTACCCAGGATTCTTAGCGCCAAATCAGGATGGATGGAACCGTGAGATAGGTTCCCACAATTCAATTGGGTTTCTTGTGAAATCGCGAATTGCAGGGGTGGGGGGCTCTGTTCCGTCACAAGCGGCAGAGTGTGTACACGATCCTGCGCTACAAAAACCACGTGACTTTTAAAGCGCAACAGGCTTGTTGCGCGATTATTCCTGTAGTGTGTACATGGCCTAAGCCTGTGTATACACTAGAGACTTGTCCCACAATAAAGTTGTTGTGGGACAAGGAAAGCATTATAATATAATGCTTGCCCCAGTCTACAAAGCACTCCTGGTAAAGAAAAGGAGCACTCACACACTCCTTTGAATTTTCGTCACAAGGAGAAGTGCATGGTGGGCACCTATCCCACCATGTCATGCAGCAGCTGCTGGGGTTCCCGGGTCTCCGGCAGCAGCGAAGCTCCAGCCATCAGATTTCCCAGGGTCTCCGGAGGCTGGAGCCCCATTGCCGCCAGAGACCCGGGAACCCTGGCAGCTGGATCTCCACTGCCACCGGAGACCAGGGAACCCCGGCGGCCAGAGCGCCGCTGCCTCTGGGATCTGGGAACCCCAGCAACTGGAGCCTCATTGGGGGGACAGAGGATCCCCACTGGGGCTTCCCCATCCCTGCAACAGACCCCCATGTCAATTTCACTGCTGCAACCGAGCAGTGAAATTGACATATTCCATTACTTGTCAATTTCCCTGCTCTGTTAGAGCAGGGAAATTGACAAGTATGACAGCTCCAGTGTCCCAGAGTGGCCTTGTTTGGCACTCTGGGACATTTTTGGAGGCTGTTTAACGTGCAATCACCATACACACTCACTCTATTGCGCGACAGCCTTTGCACAATGATCGCTGTGCCTCTCGTCCAGGTGGGTTTGTCGTTGCGGGACAACAGGGCTGTTCTCGTGCAACAAGAAGCATTTGTGTGTGTACACGCTTCCCTTGTTATCGCACAATAACGCTGTGGTGTGTACAAGACCTCAGGTGCCACAAGACTTTTGTTGTTTTTGCTATATACAGACTAACACGGCCACCCCTCTGGAAAGTGTCACTCACTCAAGGTGCAGAAAATGAAGGTCTGAGCGTAAACCTTTGCAGATTGGGTCTCAATTACACTGCAACTTTAGTTATTAAAACTGACTTAAATATTATGTGCCATGTAAACACAGCTAGTTACTAATGCATGCATAATATTCCTCTCCTATCATGGAGCTAAGGATACTGGCTATATGGTCGCTGTCCCACCACATCCTTACCCACTTGTCAGTATACGCACTAGAAAAAAAGGACCTTTACTTAATCCTAAATATTGAGAATCCAAACCAATGAAGAAATAAAGCAAAAACAATTACAAATGCAACTTTCCATAATCAGTGCCCAATGAGTGTATTGTCTATTGCACTAACTCTCTATTTGATAAACCTTTTTGGTTTTGCATTCCCTGTTAATGCTCACCTCTTTGATTTATGTCAATTGAGAGCGATGATTCTGTTTGACCAATAGGATTGGACGCTGATAGTGTGAAATTGTAGATTTTCTGATTGACATGCACTGGAAAGTCACAGCGATGTTTCTTACTCATTTCAACTACTCCGCATGCAACTTTTTCTCTAGATAATCTGTGAAGTAAAAAAAGATAATTTTTAATTGAATTGAATTTTAGAGCACTGAATTGAAGTTTCTTAGTACTGATTTCACTGGATGAAGATACTGGAAGGAAGGAATGGCATGTCAACTAAACCGTTGTTTAGTTAACACAGTTTCGTTATTTTTCTACTCCTTCCTGCATTTCATAGTACATACAATTTAATGCCACTGGTAGCAGGGTAGTTTCTCCGCTCCGGTAGGGAAGGGGTTAAAAAGCCCTGCAGAAAGGAGCAGCCAATGGGAGCAGGCAGCTGCAGAGCCAGTCAGGGCCCAGAAGCCCTGTATATAAGAAGGCTGCAGCCCCAGCACTGGACAGTCTTTTCCTGACATGCAGGGTAGAAGGCTATGCTGTTGGGCTGGCTGCAATCGGCAGGACTGGGGACAGCTCCATGTAGATTGCCAGGGTTCAGCTGGAACCCAGACCTTGATACAAGGGTGAGAGGTACCTGGAGGGGGCATGGACTTGGCCCAGGGGACCTGATGAACTGCACTGGGTGTCGAGGTAGTACCAAGGCATGGTGCAGAAGGTCCTTGGACCGGAGCCTGGAAAAATGGGCAAGCCTGGTTCCCTCCCCACCTCCCCCAGACAACCAGTAGGCAGCAATCGGACATGACGGCTACTGACTCAAAGTGGGCCTGCCTAGACTAGACTCTATGCTGGAAGGGGGAACTGAGGAAAGGACTTGGCTGAAGGGCTAAGGCATGAAACAGAGATTGGGAGAGATGGAGCCCAGGTCACCAGATGCATATACACTTAAGCAGTTCCCCAGAACCATGACCAGAAGGCGCCTGTCCAGTGAGACATGCACTAGCAAACATCTACACGACATTAGCCACAAAATCCATCGCCCCGAGCCCAAAGAGAGTATCTTTTCCAGATTCCTAGCACAATCTACTTCATCCTCGCTTTAATTTTTACTTCCACCCTTACCTCCTCAGAAGCCTGGGAAAATAGGTAACTCCTACAGCGAGCCCTGAAGGTCAAAACTAGGCTTTCAGGCCCTGATTCAGGAAAGCATCCCTATTCAGGACAGCACTTAAGCATGTTCTTATCTTTAATGGGATTTAAGGATTTGCTTAAATACTTTCCAGAATGAGGAACTAGTTGACCCAGCAGAGGAAGTAGGTTCTACTGTTGAGGTCTTTGCACTGAAGATGACTTGTCTTTCCCTATCTAAACCAGAGTCATGCACCTTGAGTGGGTCAGCTGATCTCAGCTGTCTCTGGGCCACAAAAGGAGAGAAACAGTCCATCAGTAGCTAAGACACAATTTATTTAGGTGTGTACATGATAAAGCCAAAACACTGAACTGCATCTGAAAACAAACTGAAAGCCAGTGCCAAAAGTCACAACATGCTCTCTGGAAGCAACCAGCTACTCTCTACATTAGCAGACGTCTGAGTGGTTTTTAGGGTAGCCCCATGTAGAGTCTCCTGTAAGCCCACTGTGCACTCAGAACAAGGAGAAAGCTCAGGGCCAGAATCCTCAACAAATGTTGGGCTGCCGATTTGCTGTGACCACTGGTTTTTGTGTTGACCGGTCCAATCTCATTGTTTCCTTCTGCTTCCTCATTGGTTTGTCTTATCTGACTGTTGTCCATAGTCTTAGACTTAGGTTGTAAGCTCTTCAGGACAAGGATCCTCTTTTTGTCATGTTTGTATAGTGCTTACCACAACAGAGATCATTACTTATGAATAACAGAACCACCATCATCAAAAGTCTCATAAAAGAAATGTGCCCCAGGCCTGAATATACGTTCACATATACTGTAACACTAGACTGCAATCATGTGATTCTGATTTAAAAACTAGTTACCACTGCCTGTGCATTTTTATATTTATTTTAAGCTCGAAGCATGGAGAGTTTAAATGGCTGGAACGGGCATACAGCAGTCATTACAGGAAACCTGTAACATACTTATTCCTATTTTAACTTTTTAACCCTTCCTTACTAAATTGCTTTACCTTTCAAACAAAATATACTTTGTCTGACGTTGCCTGTACAGTTCAGTGGGTCTGCCTGGGTTCCAGCTACAGGTTATATTAATAAAGGTGCGTGTTTCACAGCTTAGGTTTTCTGGAATATCAGGGGCATCTGTAGCAGAGAAAGAAAACAATCAGCTTGAACGTTCATAAAATAGACCATAACACAGAAGATCAGAAAATGGCTTGGCAGTCAGTTAACTGCTGAAAGTAGTATAACATAGAGCAGGGGCAGCCAACCTGTGGCTTGTGAGCTGCATATGGCTCTTTTACAGTAAAAGTGAGGCCTGTGGAACCCTTTATGCCCCCCACCCCCACCCCATTCTTCGCCTACCAGAGTGGGTTGGGCTGGGGGGGGTCAGATCTTCTGCCCTGAGGCACAGTGGTGGGGCGAGAGGGTTCTGCCCAGCAGGGAGCAGGGTCTCAGGGGTCAGTAAATTTGGCCACCCTAATATGTGGCATAAAAATACAACAACAATAATGGCTCAAACCTGCAAACAATTACAGTATAATATGCTTAATTTTAAACACATTAACAATCGCCATTGTCTAATGCTTGATTTCAATGGGATTACACCCCTACTTAAGTCACATTCCAAAGGGGTAGCCGTGTTAGTCTATTGTAGAAAGACAACAGAGTCCTGTGGCACTTTTAAAGACTAACAGATTTATTTATTGCATGAGCTTTCGTGGGAGAAAATCCCACTTCGTCAAAGCTCATGCGATAAATAAATCTGTTAGTCTTTAAAAGTGCCACACCCCTACTTAAGGTTACTCTCATGCGTTAGTGTTTCCACGATCAGGGCCTTTAACTACAAGCATTACACCATTATAAAAAACATGTTTCACAGATCTCAAATTGCACAGTTTTGTGTCCAACCAACGTAGGAAGGTTATTGGGTTGCGTGCCATCTTCTGCCAAGCGTCTCCAAGCAACTTAGAAAGGTTTGGGTTGGGGTTTGGCAAGCATAGGCCTCACTGCCTCTTAGGATCCATTTAAACAAACCAAGCAAAGCCGTGAACCCATGTGCACTATCGGAAACATTCTTAGTACATGTATTGTATTTCAAAGGGTTTTGATCGTTTAGCAGGCCGTGCAAGTTGCCCTCCTCCAAGAGCTTTTGCAAGTCTCCATCCTCCATTTCCATGTAAGTCTGTCCCCCAATTCTAGACTGAAGCACTGCAAAGACCATCAGACCTGGCATACTGAGCTCCCTCCCTAGAGGAATCACGACGGAGTGTCAAGCAGTACTCCCCCTAGGAACCAGGAAACATAGGGCTCAATAGCTATGATGGTGATGAGACTCTAGGAAGCTCTTCTTTCCAGCCACTCATGCACACCTTTCCTCCTGGAAGTCAGGAAACCAGTTTCTTTCTGGCCAGAGTGGAGGGAAGGGGCATGGGCTGCCCACCGGCATAGTTTGGCAGGAGTGGTAAGTATGTTTCTGTGAGGATTATAAGTGATGAAAGCAGACAGCATGAACATAGATCTAGCATGCCAGGGGAACAGTGTTTATCTCACCAGAACCTCAGCTACTCAAACCGACATATCTAAAGCATAGGAACACCAAGCTCTACAGATGGTGCACTGTCCGTCTCCCCTACTTTCTCTCTGTCTTCTGATCATCTTTTCGCTTTCCCCTACATCTCAAAACCTTGCTGGACTGATGCATCCAAACAAGATGTCTCCTCTCCCCTCATGGAGCAGACAGTACAAAGACAGCAGTTTCTAAAAGACGAGGCAGGAAGTAGTTTGAATGCACCAGCTCTTCAAGGATGGACACATCAGGTATGCTCCTGATCCATGCACCCCAAATTATTTTTACATGCAGAGTTCTCCCATTTAAAAGGTCCATATGACTGGGAAGTATATTAGAGTTAAACAAAAAAAAAAAAAGCGATCCTTTGGGGGGGGGTTATTTTTTTAAATCACCTTTCTAAGATTCAAAATCAGTAACAGAATGTGCAGACTGAGGTACTAAATCCTCCTTTAAAATCAGCCATTTGAACAACTGATTCTTTCTCTGCTTACTTGCCTGTCCCCAGGTTTAAGGTGGTCTTTATTTCACTACAGTCAGCGATGTCATATGCACCTAAAACTGGTAAGGAGCTGCACTATGATGAAGGTCTTTCTCTTTTTTGTGAAGTCCACCCATGGGGAAGAATGTGCTGGATGATGGTTTTGTAGGAGAGATTCCAGTGTGGAGACTTCATTTCTATTTTTTCTGTTTGCTGTACAGGATGCTGAAAAGGTGATTTCTTAATTTCTGTGAGAGTTTATGGCACAATCATACATCATACCTAATGGACTGAAGGTAAAGAATCCATTACAATCGACATATTACACAGACTACAGTGAGAGATTGTGCCATAAACTCTCACGGAAATTAAGAAATCACCTTATCAGCATCCTGTACAGCAAACAGAAAAAAATTAGAAATGAAGTCTCCACACTGGAGTCTCTCCTACAAAACCATCATCCAGCACATTCTTCCCCATGCGTGGACTTCACGAAAAAGAGAAAATCCATCTACAACACACACTTTGCTTCCCTTTCCAAATGCAAACAATTGGATATGAGGAAGGTGTTAGTAATGTCCTCCAGCACTGTAGGGAAAGCCCAAAACTCTGAAATTACCTGTTATGGGAAAGAGGAACTAAACATTTCCAGTATTTTGTTTTAAGATGTAATTATTTTTGTAGGAGGTTTTTGAGGCTTGTAACACTATACAGTGATTTGGTATCTTAAACAAATTAAAGCTTTTCCATTCAGTTTTCAAAAGATAATGCTTTCCATGAGCAACTAATATTTTTATAACTGGGTACCCAAAGCTACTGCACTGGATGGGGAGTTCAACATTCAATCTGCCAGTTTGTTTAACACCAAATGAGATTCAGCTGGAAAGGACAGAAATATAAGGTTTAATATCCTAGCTTTCTTGTCCCACTATTTGCCCTTTAGGGATCCAATGAGAAATTCAAGGGCTCTGCAAAAGGAACAGATATACGTTTAACTGATGAAATGTAGAGACTAATCTTAAAGTTACTGCATTCTGGGTCACAAATGGAGACTTTGGAAATGCAACAGGAAGAAGAAAAAGCATTTGTCAGTCACAGAAACATTGTGCTGAATGTCAGAATTTTCCTTGTTAACATTTCGCACTTAAGCAGAGAACTATACACATATGATGGGCAGAAGCCAATAAAATAAGAATGGTAATAATGACTTATATGTGAATAAACAGTCACCACCCCTTGACAGGCCCCCAAACCTAAACAGGCTCCTCTTCTATCATCTGTCTGTCTCTGCCCCTCATTAGTGATTAGAGATCATTAAAATGGATACGAAACTAGTATTCTGATTTACTCACAAGGTTGGTGGGAAGTTGGAGATGGAGGCAAGTTACCCCCTACTGAACAGTGGGGAGATTTCTATTTTCCACACTCTTCCCTCTACAGGCAGGGGGGTGATGGTGACCTGAGCAGCTCTTTATCTATCTACCCTCCCCAAATATGCTCATCAGAACTTTGAGAGATCTGAGGCATCTTCTGCTGTCCTCCCCCATGATCATGACAGCAGTGACATGGTGGCATTGAGCTGCTAGGTTTCAGAGGGGATTATCTATTTCTATTCTGTTTTCACTGCATCCTGATCACTATGGTATCTGAGCATTTGGGGAGTTTTCGAAGGGTCATTAGGGTTAAAAATAAGCACACCCATCCCGCCCCACACACAAACCAAAATGTAAACTACAATTAGAAACCAGGGATAGGCCAAACTAAACCACTGTTTTAAAGCAGGAAGACTGGAGTCATAAAACCATTTAGATTTCCATCTTATATTTTGATTTTTTCATGGTGAATAAACCATATTACTATTACTGAAGTGCGGTTCATTATGTACTTACATCCTACAAATAACACTGCTCCTGCTATGTTATCTGGCTGCAGCGAACATAATACATTTGACCCACTAGGAATTGAAGCACTGACATTTTCCACTTTGATTGCACTGCTCCATTTGCTGAGGTGAAGGAGTGGATAATCTTTTGATCCATATTTCATAAACTTTATACTTTCCCCTTCATTGTATAAACAGCAAAATGTCACATTTGAGCCGACTAGTACTACTTTGTCTTGAGGAAAAACAACAGCACTATTGGGCACGGTGTCATTTCCTAGAAGGAAGAAAAATAATACGCAATCAAATTATCTTTGTAGTTCAATAAAGTAAGATTACTTTCTTATAGATTCACACTATTTAAAACACATTATACACACTATACATTATACACACTATATAAAACAAATATAAAACACACTATATAAAACACAGTCTTATAGAAACACAGCACAGGTGCACTCAGAATATTCCGTTTTGCATAAAACTCGTCCTGCAAAATGTACAGAAATCTATATTTAGTAAGTTCCAAAGGGGTAGCCATGTTAGTCTGTATAAAGCAAAAACAATGAAAGTCCTGTGCCACCTTAAAGACTAACAAAATTCTTTGGGTATAAGCTTTCATGGGCTGCAACCCACTTCATCAGAGGCATATATTTGCTATATTTAGAAAGTTTCACCACTCAAAACACTTGTACTACACTTTATGATCCTTACTTATTTAACTGAAACAATCTCATAAGAACCACAATGGTCTATCAACTCACAGAATTAACAGGTAATATTATTCATTCAATGTTCTTTTGAATTCCACACAGGTTTAAAGATAATTAAGTTCTGTGCAACATGCAAGAAAATAAACATACCAGGAACTGTTTTAATTGGGCTCCATTCACTCCATTCCTTCCTACCAGCAAAAAGCAATTCATTAATGTAACATCTAATTTTCACATAGTGTGAGGTACACTCCAAAGGCATGTCAGATGTCCAATTCCAAGAAAGAACAGTGTCTTTACCAGTCAATTTTGAATTATAAGTCACCTAAAAAGAAAAACAAGAAAAGCTTTTTCAAAGATAGGCATTTCAAGCAGGGCGAATTTGATCTAAATTACCAGTCAGGATGACTTGATTTAATCATGGTTTTCTACATAAAAGTCCATTATTGTTGGTTGTTATAACCTTAATACATATTCTTCAAAACTCATAGATAGATATAGGATTCGTTTTTAGAAGACACACACTATACATTTATAAACAATGATTTATTTTGAAAACTTTTCAGATTAGTTTTACAGTTGTATCAAAAATGAACGATTGTTTGGTTATTTCATTTATGAAATTTAATTGAAGCAGATATTTATGAAGTCATTGGGAGATGAAATATCTCCAATTTAACAGGCTAATCATTAATATTTGGAGGATTTTCTTGCCATTCTGTATCAGGAGAACATCACCAGACAGACATTTAATGTGTTTTATTTAACTAAAACAACATTGTCATGTATTCGGGATTGTTTTCTTCAACAGCAAACATACAATATTTTGACATAACAAGCAGATACATTTTTTAATTTAGTTAAACATTCAAGTTTTTTAAAATCGGGTTTATTTTTCTTGAAATTATAAGACAAAGAATTGACTGTATACATAAATTTGCAGAGGGACAATAAGATTAAGGTCTGTTATTTCTCACCTCTACGTATTATTTATTTATTCTTAAACATTTTTGCTGTTAACAAACATGTTATCTCTGGAGACACAAATCCACAGTTTGAGAACTGCAAAACAAAGCACCTCTGATGGTATCTGCTAGACTGAGGACGGGGTCCCATTGGTTAGATAGAAAGATTAACCAAAGTAATCTATACAGAAGCCTCTGGAATCCCATGAAATTGGGCCCTAACATGAAATACTGGAACTCATTTACAAAACTTTTCTTAAAATCACATGAATATATTGTCTCAGACTATAGAATTAGAATGTGTAATCCCTATAACATGATGAGGTACCTTTGAATAATAAAGTATCTTAATTAAAACTCTTTACATAGGTTTTTTCCCTCAAAAAATATTTTATCAAAAAATCCGATTTAAATGAAAATGATTTTTTTTTAAATTTAATTGATTTTTATCCACCCTGATTCCAAGTATTACAACCTGCTAAGTTAGTTAGTACTACTTAGAAAATGAGATCTCCCCCCCCCCATGTAAATTTTGACCCAAAAGCATCCATAGTAATGAACTAAAATTCAATCTTGCTGAAGATTTCCAAGGAAATTTCAAATTTTTTTTGGCAAAAGTTTCAGACGGAAAATGTCAAAAAGGAAATACTGGAATAGTGCCTCAGGCCCCATTCTCCTCTATGGGCCTGACTCTCCATCTGGACCAATATCCCACATATCATGTACTTTCTTCTTGCTGAGCCACCACAGTGGATCATGGGAGTCCATGGCTGCACTGTATCATGGGAGATGTAGTCCATCTAAGGAACCCAGCCAATACAGAAGAATAGGGGCAAAAGACACTGTGATGCTATTTCTAAATCAAAGTTTTCAATGTTTGGCTAAAACCAAAAAGAAGAGGTTACTTACTGTAACTGGTGTTCTTCGAGATGTGTTGCTCCTGGCCATTCCATATTAGGTGTGTGCGCGCCTCGTGCACGGAACGCCGGAATTTTTTCCCCTAGAGATCCCGTAGGGGCCGGCTGTAGCGCCCCCTGGAGTGGCGCCGTTGCGGCACCTCTATATAAGCCACAGCCGGCCCTACCCCCTCAGTTCCTTCTTGCTCTTATTCCGAGCGGGGACGGAGGGCGGGAAGTGGAATGGCCAGGAGCAACACATCTCGAAGAACACCAGTTACAGTAAGTAACCTCTTCTTCTTCTTCGAGTGATTGCTCCTGTCCATTCCATATTAGGTGAATCACCAGCCTTACCTTGAGGCGGAGGGTCGGAATTACAGCTTAGCTGAGAGCAGGACTGCTCTGCCAACTGCCGCGTCCTCTCTCGCTTGCTGCGTAATCGCATAGTGTGCTGCGAAGGTGTGGACTGAAGACCACGTGGCTGCCTTGCAAATGTCCACTAACGGCACACCCCCTAGAAAGGCCGTCGAGGAGGCCTGAGCTCTTGTCGAGTGTGCCTTGATCGGGGGCGGTGTAACCTTTGCCCGGTTATAGCATTCGCGGATGCACTCGACTATCCATCCGGAGAGCCTCTGTGATGAAATGGGCTCTCCCTTCATTCTGTCTGCTACTGCCACAAACAGTTGTGTGGATTTGCGAAAGGGTTTTGTCCTGTCTATGTAGAACGCCAGGGCTCTGCACACGTCTAGCGTATGCAGCCTGCGTTCCCTATCCGAAGCATGTGGTTTGGGGTAAAACACCGGCAGACAAATGTCCTGACTGGTGTGGAAAAGGGACACCACCTTTGGACGGAAGGCCGGATGCGGGCGCAGCTGCACCTTGTCCTTATGGAAAACCGTGTAGGGTGGACCTGCTGTCAGGGCTTGAAGCTCTGACACCCTTCTGGCCGATGTAATGGCCACGAGGAAGGCCACCTTCCAGGACATGCACAGCAGTGAGCAGGAAGCTAGAGGCTCGAAGGGCGGGCCCGTCAGCTGGGTCAGGACCAGATTTAAGTCCCATTGCGCCACCGGTGGACGGGTGGGGGGAAAGAGCTTATCGAGGCCTTTGACAAAACGTTTGACCATCGGGGCCGAAAAGACTGAGCCCCCTTCCGCTCCCGCATGGAAAGCCGAGATGGCTGCCAGGTGGACCTTGACCGAAGCAGATGCCAAGCCCGACGACTTGAGATGCCATAGGTAGTCGAGGATATCCGGGAGCGGGGCTGACCTCGGAGCGATCCCTTTGTCTGCCATCCAGGTCGAGAACCGTTTCCACTTTGCCCCCTAAGCGGAGCGTGTAGAGGGCCTCCTGCTGTTGAGCAGGACCTCCTGGACCTCCTCCGAGCATAGTCGCTCGTTTGGGGTCAACCACTCAGGTACCACGCCTTGAGGTGGAGCGATTGGAGGTTCGGGTGCAGGAGTTTCCCGTCGTCCTGCGACAAGAGGTCCGGTAACAGGGGTAGATCTATCGGGGCTCTGGATGAGAGGTTCCAGAGGGTTGTGTACCAGTGTTGCCTGGGCCATGCTGGGGCCACCAGAATCACTGTGGCCTTGTCGTGCTTGATCTTTAGAAGCACCTGGTTCACTAAGGGTGTCGGGGGAAAGGCATACAAAAGCTTCCCTGTCCACTGGATCGTGAACGCGTCCGCTATGGAGCCCGGGCTTTGTCCCCTGAACGAGCAGAAACTCGCGCATTTGGCGTTGGAGCTTGAGGCGAAGAGGTCCAGACGGGGAGTTCCCCACCTCTGGAAGACCTCTCTCAGGACCTCCCATTTCATTGACCACTCGTGGGTCTGAAACTTCCTGCTGAGGTCGTCGGCCAGCGTGTTCTGCGACCCCGGTAGGTAAGATGCTATCGGCAGTATTGAGTGTAGGATGCAAAACTCCCAGAGGGCGAGTGCTTCCTTGCAGAGATGGGAGGAGCGGGGACCGCCTTGCTTGTTGATGTAATACATGGCAGTTGTATTGTCCGTCTGTATGGAGACTACTTTCCCTTTTAAGTGCTCTTTGAATGCCTGGCAGGCCAGACGAACTGCCCTGAGCTCTTTCATGTTTATGTGTAACGGGAGCTCCTCGATCCCCCAGCGGCCCTGGGTCCTCAGCTGGCCTAGGTGTGCCCCCCAGCCCAGATCTGACGCGTCTGTCACCAAGGAGATGGAAGGGCTTGGGGCTTGGAAGGGTAGCCCTGCGCAGACCTGGTCCTCCTGGCACCACCAATCTAGGTCCCTCAGAGCCTGCGCGGAAGGGGCCACTATCATGTCGAGATCGTCTCGGCTTGGGCGGTACACTGACGCTAGCCACCGCTGAAAGGGGCGGAGACGTAGTCGAGCATGCCCGACCACGTAGGTACAGGCCGCCATGTGCCCCAGTAACCTTAGGCACATCCTTACTGAAGTTAGTGGATGTCTCTGTAACCCCCTTATGGTATCTCGGATCACTTGGAACCGAGAACGAGGAAGTGATGCCTTTGCTACTGTCGAGTCCAGGACTGCCCCTATGAACTCTATCCGTTGGACCGGCACTAGGGAAGACTTGCGCTGGTTGACCAGTAGACCAAGACGACTGAACACGTCTTGTATGATCTGCAGGTGGAGAGACACCTCTGTCGGCGAACGGCCTCGTACAAGCCAGTCGTCCAGGTAAGGGAAGACCTGAACTCTTCTCCTTCTGAGGAAGGCTGCCACTACTGCCAGGCACTTGGTGAATACCCTGGGTGCCGCAGCAAGTCCGAACGGGAGGACCGTGAATTGGAAGTGCCTGTCTCCCACTTTGAAGCGCAAGAACCGCCTGTGACGCGGGGTTATTGCTATGTGGAAGTAGGCGTCCTGCAAATCGAGGGCGGCATACCAATCTCCCGGATCCAGGGATGGGATAATTGAGGCCAGTGAGACCATGCGGAAACGAATCTTGCGTAGAAAGCGATTCAGGAACCGCAGGTCTAGGATGGGACGGAGGCCCCCTTTTGATTTGGGAATGAGGAAGTATCTGGAGTACACCCCTTTCCCTTTCAGTTCTTGAGGAACCTCCTCTATCGCCCCTTTCTCCACGAGGGTCTGAACCTCTTGGGCCAACAGATGTTCGTGAGATGGGTCCCTGAAGAGGGACGGGGTAAGGGGGGGGCGGAGCGGGGGGGGCGAAGAGAACTGGAGTGAGTATCCATGCTGCACCGTGCGGAGCACCCATTGGTCCGAGGTAACTAGGGCCCAGGCACGGTGGAACCGGGATAATCTGTTGAGGAAGGGCAAGGGAATTGGATCCGCAGCGATAATTGGTACGTCGTCCCCGATCGTACCCTCAAAAGGCCTTCTTGGGCCCGGAGGGATGGCGCTGCCCTCCCTGGTTCTGGTCCGGGGGGCGACGGCTTGCCCTGCGCCCATTACGGCCTCTCCTTCTGTCCCAGTCCTGGCGCCGTTGGTATGGGCGAGCCGATGCCTGTGGC
This sequence comes from Pelusios castaneus, assembly GCA_007922175.1. Lineage (NCBI taxonomy): Eukaryota > Metazoa > Chordata > Testudines > Pelomedusidae > Pelusios > Pelusios castaneus. The sequence continues at coordinate 2,374,222 of ML685863.1, read as the reverse complement.
TTAAAGGGCTTTCTTTGCGCTGCCGGGGCGTGGAGGCCCAGCGATTTCACCATTGCCCTGGAGTCTTTAAGGGACTGAAGCCTGGAGTCTGTCTGAGACGCAAACAGCTCCGGCCCCTCGAAGGGCAGGTTCTGAATAGTGGACTGGACCTCGGTGGGAAGGCCCGAAGCTTGGAGCCACGAACTCCTTCGCATGGTGATGCCTGATGCCATCACTCTGGCTGCAGCGTCCGCTGCGTCCAGGGCCGACTGAAGGAGGGCTCGGGACACCACCTTACCCTCCTTAGACATAGCTGCCAGCTCGGACCTCGAGTCCTGGTCCAGCTTGTCGGTCAGCTTATCGAGGGCCGCCCATGAGTTGAAAGTGTACCTGCTGAGGATCGCTTGTTGGTTGGCGATCCTCAGCTGGAGACCCCCCGAGGAGTACACTTTACGGCCAAACAGGTCCATTTTCTTTGCGTCCCTCGACTTAGGCGTGGGACCTTGGTGACCCTGCCTTTCTTTTTCATTGGCCGTCTCAACCACCAGCGAGTTCGGGACCGGGTGGGAGTAGAAGTGCTCGTAGCCTTTAGCGGGGACAAAGTACTTTTTCTCCACCCGCTTGGCTGTTGGAGCGATAGAGGCCGGAGTTTGCCACAGGGCTTTGGTCGTGTTCTGCACTGTCTTAATCAGGGGCAGGGCCACCCTGGAGGGACCCTCTGGGAGGAGGATGTCGACCATGGGATCCGCTTCCTCCATGACCTCCTCTGCCTGGAGGCCCATAACCTTTGCCACTCTCCTAAGCAAGTCTTGATGCGACCTGCTGTCATCGGGGAGAGTGGCCGGTTTTGCTCCTGCCACTGCCTCATCCGGTGGAGACGAGGACGACTCTCCCGCCGGGTCCGCCGGCGGGTCCAGTGCTCCTGAGGACTGTGGGCCCTCCCTCGTTGAGGGGTCGTCCAGGGTCCTTCCTGCCCGGTCCCGAGCAGGGGCCCTCCCCAACTCTGGAGGAGCACTTGCTGTGCAAGACGGTTGATGTCTCGACGACAGAGTGGAAGGAGGCCTGTCCGACAATGGGCCCTGGGCCTGATGGTATGCCCATGGGGTCCAGAATGGCCACTGTTGGGGTGGTTGCCACTGGCGCCCATCCCCATGGCCGGCCTCTCTCCTCCCGGAGCGGCTCCTGCTCCGTCTGGCGGAGCTCATACTGTCACCCGACTCGGATGAAAACCTGCTCCGTGGGGACCAAGGTGGGGCTGTGCCGCGGACCGGCGAGTAATGCCGCCCTGCCGCCGGGGTCGCTACTCGCGGTGCCGACAGGCGGCGGTGCCGTGAAGATTCACGGCTCAGGCGCTCTGGTGGGGACCGGTACCGTGGGGCCCCTGCTGCCGCTATCACCGTTGGTGGAATGGGTGATCGGTGCCGCTCCGGGGGCGAAATGTACTGGGAACGCTCCCCGTGGGCCTGGCCTGCAGAAGAAGGCCGCGCCTGCTCCAACGGCGAACGGTGCCGTGGAGGGCTTCGGTGCAACAGCGCCGGTTTCCCTTTCGACGGCACCGATCTCTGCGGTGCCGGAGGGTGGGTCTCTGGTGCACACGGTGCCGTGTGAGCAATGAGATCTCGAGCCGCTTCGAAAGCCTCTGGTGTCGAGGGCAGCTGGAGGTCCTCCTCCAGGATCGCCCTGGTGGGTGAGGCGTTGGACCCCGGACTCGACGAAGCCTTCTCACGGCCCGGAGTCAACGGGGTCGGAGCTTGCAGCTCCTGGAGCTGACGGTCCGAGCCCGGTACCGTCTGCGCTCCTTGCTTCGAGCGCTTGACAGGTGATCTGCCTCTGTCCGAGCGCCTCTTCTTTTTAGCCGGACCGGGGGAGAGGGAGCGGTGCCGTGTTGACGGCGCCGAGTGCTTCGGCGCCGGCGGCGGGAGTCGGTGCCGTGGTTCTTTCGCTGCTTTGGCGGGTCTCGGTACCTCGCCAATGGCCTCCGGGGCGCTCCGCACCGACGGTGCCGCGCTGGACCCAGCTCCCCCGGTGCTTGCCGGCCGCAAGGCGTCCTCCATCAGGAGGAGCTTGAGTCTGTGCTCCCTCTCCTTTTGGGTCCTTGGGCGGAACCCCCGGCAGATCTTGCACCGTTCTCGGAGGTGGGACTCCCCCAAGCACCTCAAACACTCACGGTGCGGATCGTCCAGGGGCATGGGCTTACGACAGGCCCCGCAAGCCTTGAAGCCTGGCATGCCCCGGCCCCGAGACGGGGCTCTTCGATGGAAGAATCGACTATTGACTCCAATGGAAGTTATCTATACAAATCTACTAACTAGGGTACTGCTAGTGAACTAGCCAATGTTCCAGCGACCGTCAGGGCGGTAAGAAGGAACTGAGGGGGTAGGGCCGGCTGTGGCTTATATAGAGGTGCCGCAACGGCGCCACTCCAGGGGGCGCTACAGCCGGCCCCTACGGGATCTCTAGGGGAAAAAATTCCGGCGTTCCGTGCACGAGGCGCGCACACACCTAATATGGAATGGACAGGAGCAATCACTCGAAGAAGAACACTTTGTTACTGAAGTGCTGATTTAATGAAAAGTAGAAATATTTATAGGAAGCAGGTACTTTATGAAAGATTTTATTGATCCCCAATTCCTCCCCAACTTTCCATTGAAAAGCAGTTTCAACAGAGAATTTTTAACCTCTCTCCATTTGGAAAACTGACCATTTATTCCTATTGTTTATTTCCCATCTTTCAGCCAGTTACCGATCCATGAGAGGACTGATGAGCCATTGAGGACATAAAGAATACAACCATTGTATCCTTAATGGCTCATCAGTTTACTCCCTGGAACCATATCACCTGGAAAATTCCTAAACATTAAGGAGACAATGGTTGTTCACACCCTCCGTCTAAAACATTTCTCCAGAAGGACACAAGTTAAAGTATGGATATAACATCAAATTCTTAACTTCTAATCAAAATAGAATTCCTAGACATAAACTATATAATCATTCCCAGCAAATTACTACCTTTCTATTGATACCAAACATGACATAGTTCCCATGGATTAAAGCATTTATGAGATATCCATTGAAAATAATATCATAAATGCTTCCCTAAATCCAGACAGCGTCACACCCTGCCCACATGCCCTGCCCTTTGGGGGGCATGCCAGGCTCCCCCTGTGCCACCCCTGGCAGGGAGGGCATTGGTGTAGTCCTGGGGTAGCCCTAAGTCGATTTAGGGCTACCCCAGGGCTACACTGGCTTAATTCGACTTTAAAAAGTCGAATTAAGCCTTAGGTCGAGTAGAAAGGTGGTTTAATAAAGTCGACTTAATTTTCATTAAGTCGACTTTATTTTGCTTAAGTTGACTTAAGGAAACTGTAGTGTAGACGCAGGGCCAATTAAGTCGACTTAAGCCAAGCTTAAGTCGACTTAATTTACCAGTGTAGATGCAGTCTATGAGCCGATGTAACCGCTATCAGGAAGACGACCTTCCACGATAGGTGTAACATCGAGCAGGACCCCATAGGCTTGAAGGGGGGCCCCCATCAGCTTTGAGAGTACCCAATTTAGGTCCCATGATGGCACTGGGTGGCGTGTTGGAAGATAAAGCCTCCCAGGCCCTTTAGGAAGCGTGAAACTAAAGGGTGAGTGAATACGGACTTACCCCCTCCCGCTATATGAAAAGCCGAAATGGCTGCTAGGTGCACCTTTATCGAGGCTAAAGCTAGCCCCGACTGTTTTAGGTGGAGTAGATAGTCCAGGATGAATGGAATTTGGGCCTCCCCTGGTACCACCTCCTCTCAGAGGACCACCTGGAGAATCAAGACCATTTGGCTGTACATGCCCTTCTTGTAGACGGCTTTCTGCTTTCAAAGAGGATCTTTCTGACCTAGCTTGAGCAGTCCCTCTCCCTCAGCCACAAAGGTTCCAGGCTGTCAAGTGCAGGGACGAGGTTGGGGTGAAGTAGCTTCCCATGGGACTGGGAGATCAAATCTGGCCAGGTGAGCAGTCGGACCGGGAGGCTCACTGATAGTTGCAGCAACACTGGAAACCAGTGCTGCCTTGGCCATGCAGGGGCAATCAGTATGACTGATGCTCTGTCCTTTTTTACTTTCAGGAGGACCTTGTGAATCAGAGGGAAGTGGGGGAAAGTGTATAGGAGGCCTGACCCCCAGCTCAGGAGAAACACATCCGACAAGGATCCCGGGCTGTGACCCTGGAATGAGCAGAACTGATGACACTTCCTGTTCTTCTTCATGGCGAAGAGGTCCAGATGGGGAAACCCCCACCTCTGGAAGATTTCCCAGAGGATGTCCACCTTGATGGACCACTTGTGGGCTGCGAATGCCTGGCTGAGGCGGTCTGCTAGGGCGTTCTGGTTGCCCAGGAGATGCGAAGCCTCCGGGTGTATCACTTGGGCTATGCATTCCTCCCAAGCCTCATCGCTTCTCTGCATAGTAGGGAAGAACGAGCCCCCCAGATAGAAAACTGCGCCAGTGTTGTCCATCAGTACTGCTATGTGACGGCCCCAGATCTGCGCCCGGAACGTGCTGCAGGCCGATTGAATCGCCATCAGTTCCCATACATTTATGTGCATCTTTAGTTCCTCTAGTGACCAGAGGCCCTGCGTCCATAGGTTGCCCAGGTGGGCTCCCCAACCTAGCTGCAAAGCGTCCAACACTAGCATCGCGGTCTGGCAAGGCTTTGAGAATGGGACACCTGACATGACCTGGGTCTGATCCACCCACCATTGTAGCAACTGGATCACAGAGGGCGGGAGTGACACTACCTTGTCCAGATTATCCCTGTGGGGATGAAATACTAAGTGGAGCCACAGCTGGAGCGGCCTGAGGCGGAGTCTGGAGTGCTGGACTATGTAGACGCAAGACGCCACATGGCCTAACAGAGTGAGGCATCGCCTCGCTATCGTGGTTGGGAATTCGCTCAGGGATCTTATAATGTCTCCCATGAGTCAGAACCGGGCCTCCGGAAGGAAGGCTTTACTTTGAGTAGAGTCTATGGTCACTCCAATAAATTCGATTTTTTGGATCGGAGTCATAGTTGATTTTGACTCGTTCAGTAGGAGACCGAGGTGGGCGAATACCTTCCTTATGAACAGAACCTGGGATTCCACACTTGGTCCCTGAAGCGACCTTTCAGGAGCCAGTCCTCCAGGTATGGGTACACTTGGACACCGTGTCTCCTGAGGAACGCGGCCACCACTGCCATACATTTGGTAAAGACCCTGGGGGCTGCTGACAGGCCAAAGGGTAGGGACGTAAATTGGAAGTGGCCCAATCCTGCAATAAACCTGAGAAATCTCCTGTGCAAAGAAAAAACTGATATATGGAAATATGCCTCTCTGAGATTGAGGGCGGCATACCAGTCTCCTGGTTCCATGGAGGGGATGATTGCGGCTAGGGAGATCATGCGAAATTTTGCCTTTCTTACCCATCTGTTGAGGCCCTGAAGATCTAATACTGGCCTGAGACCTTCCTTCACCTTGGGGACTAAAAAGCATCTTGAATAAAACCCCTTCCCTTGAAACTCCCAAGGGACCTCCTCTATCGCTCCCAATTATAGCATCTCCCGGACCTCCGCTATAAGGAGCTGCTTATGAGTGGGGTCCCTGAAGAGGGGCTGGAAAGGGGGGTGGGAGTGGGGAAGGGTGATAAAGTGGATAGCGTATCCCATTTTTATCATGCAGAGGACCTATTTGTCTGTTGTGATAAGGGACCACACTTGGTAAAAATGGGACAGTCTGTCCCGAAAGGGGGGCTGCGGATCCGAGTATTGCAGTGGTGTACCATCCTCAGGCGCACCCTCAAGAGGCTTGCTTACCCTGGGATTGTTTCCCTGAACTTTTCCCTGAGCTGGGCTGCTGGGGGGGTCTGCATTTGTAATCTCTACCCTTTCCCCTGGAATAATCCTGTCTGGGGGGTAGGGCTTCCGGTTAGGGGGTGGTTTGAAGTGTTTCCTTTGTGTTGCGGGGGTGTGCATGCCCAGCGACTTAAGGGTGGTCCTAGAGTCCTGTAAGGTATTCAACTTGGAGTCTGTCTGGTCCAAAAAGAGGCCCTTCCCTTTGAAAGGAAGGTCCTGCAGTGTAGTTTGGACCTCCGGGGGAAAACCCGACACTTGCAGCCAGGAGCAGCCCCTCATCATGAGGCCCGAAGCCATAACCCTGGCCACTGAGTCCACCACATTGAAGGTTGCTTCTAATGAGGTTCTTGCCACCGCTTTCCCCTCGTTGACCAGGGGGCAGAACTCCTCTTTAGACTCAGGCTGGACCTGGTCCTTAAACTCTGACATCGAGTCCCAGGAGTTGAGACTATATCTACTGAGGACTGCCAATTGGTTTGCAATCCTCAGCTGCAGGCCGCCCATGATGTAGACCTTTCGTGCAAACAGGTCGAGCCTTTTGGGCTCTTTGGCCTTTGGGGCTGGGCCCTGTGTGCCCTGCCGGTCCTTGTTGTTGGCTGCGGAGACAACGAGGGAGTCCGGTTGGGGGTGGGTGAAGACGTAATCATGGCCCTTTGAGTGGGTGAAGTACCTCCTGTCAATTCCCCTTGCCATAGGAGGTATGGACGAGGGGACTGCCAGAGGGTCTTTGTGATTAACACCGTCTTGATTATGGGAAGGGCTATTTTCGACGGGCCTTCCAAGGCCAAGATGTCTGCCATGGGGTCCGAGTCCTCCCGGACTTCCTCGATTTGGAGGCTTAGGCTCTGTGCAACTCTCTTAAGCAAGGCCTGGTGTGTCTTGTAGTCCATCGGCAGAGTCACCAGGGATGGTTCCATCAGGGCCTCTCCCGGAGATGAGGAAAACGATGCTTTATGGTCCCACTCCGGTACCTGGGGTACCTCAGGCCCCGTGTCTATCAGTTCTCCCTCCTCCCCTTTGAGTGTGCCCACACTGGGGGAATCGCCATCGGAAGCCTCTGGGTCTTGTCCAAGGGAAGCTGGGGGGCGGAGGAGGCCTGTGATAGGCCTTTTTCTTATCTTGGCCAAGACTCGCCGTGTAGGCAGGCCCACTGATCAAGGTCACCGAGGGCTGTCCCAAAGGTTGGGCACCCTGGGTCTGGTGGTATGCCACTGTGGGGGGGCCTGCCAGTGGGGTTGCCAGGCCTCATGGCGGCCACACCTAGTGGAAGACCCTGCACATCCCCCTGGTGGGGAACCTCCGCTGATGAAGCCTGGGACTCTGACCTCGAGGACCACAGCGGTGCCGAGAGTGCCGCTTGTTTCTCCTGGGGTCCCGCGGGCCAAAGAGTTGAGCAGTGTCGGGGCAGAGACTGATGCAACAACTGGTGCCAGGGCGGAGACTGGCTCCATGATGAGCAACGGCACTGGTACGGTGAGTGGTGCCAGGAAAGGGACCGGTACCAGGATGGGGAATGGTACCAAGATAAATAACGGGACCAGGATGGAGTCTGGAATGGAGACCAACATCAAGTAGAAAAGTGGTGTCGGGATGAGGAGCAATGCCAGGATGGGGAGCGGTGCCAGCGGCTTGATTGACTCCTGGAGCGTGGGCCCCTCGAGTAGAGAAGTGAGCGCCGGTGCCAGGAATCTCAGTGCCGGCTCGGGGAAACTTGCTGGGACTCCGATTTGCTCCACGCGGAGGACCTAAACTGGTAAAGCAATCTGTGCCCTGAATGACATCGAGACCTTGATTCCAAGCTCCGCCCCGAGGCTGTCTGGTGCCGAACAAAGGCTGGGAGGGCAACCAGTGTTGAGATGGTGAGTGGTGCAGAGGCAACTTGGGTCCTGTCATTGGGGGTTTTCCCCTCAACTGGATACCGCTCGTCAGTGCCATGTGGGAAGAGGCGGGGGACTTCTGTGCTGTCATGGCTATCAGGTCCCATGCTGCCTCAAAGGTATCTGGAGTGGACGGCATGTCCTGCTCTCCTACCCCACTTTGTTGTGCCGGGGACCTCGGGCTTAACTGCACACCTTGGGCACCATATTGTTCTTGTGGTCAAGGGAGCTGATCCTCCAGCTTCCTCTGTGAAGAATAATCTCCCACCATCTTGTGTTTTTTTCTAGGCACCGGTGAATGGGAGCGGTGCTGAGGTCTCTACTTGGGGGAGGCACAGTGTCTGCCCAGTGCCAAGGTCTTTGGTGCCGCTTCCCTCATCGATGCCAGGGTGCTCCACACCGAAGCTCCTGGTGTCATGTCGGGAGATTGAGGACCTAATGCTGTCTCCATGAGTAGCTGCTTCAGACAAGCACTCCTTTCCCTCCTGCTCCTCGGTCTGAAGCCTTTACAGATCTTACAGCGATCTGTTTGATGCTCCTCACCCAAGCACTTGAGGCAGGAGTCATGTGGATCACCTCTCGGCATGGGTTTTTGGCAGGAACCGCACAGTTCGAACCCTTCGGTCCGTGGCATGGCCCGGGGTCCAGGGGGTAGGCCATCGGCCCCGACCCTGTGATTAACTCCTAACTCTTGTTGTTTATTTGCTTGGGTTTTTTTGGCAGCAAAAAAAACCCCAAGGAAGGGGGCTAAGTAGCCTGGAATTTCACTGGGGACTAGTGAGGATCTTGCCTAAGGCAAGCGACGAGTGCTCCAATGACCGTCGCTGGTGGTAAGAAGGAACTGGAGGGTTGCTGGATTGGCAGGGCTATTTATGCAGTGCCATGGAGGCGCCACTCCAGGGGGAACCTGCTGTGACCCGACAGTACTGCTGGGGAAAATTTGATGGGGAAACGATGATTTGTGCATGCGGCGTGAATACACCAGGATTGGAATTGGCATGAGTACACTCAAGAATTCTAGTAGATTGGTGAGGCATGATTAGCCTTTAAAAAAACAATGTTGACACTTCTCCAAAAAACTGTGTTCCTCTATATTTCTGATAATTCTGTTCTCTACTGTAGTTTCAACCAATCAGTCTGGTACTGAAGTTAGGCTTACCAGCGTGTAACTGCCAGAATCGCCTTTGGAGCCTTTTAAAAAAAATTGGCATCAAATTACTTACGCTCCAATCTTCTGGTACAGAAGCTCATTTAAATGATAGGTTACCTGACGAAGTGGGATTTTCTCCCACGAAAGTTCATGCGATAAATAAATCTGTTAGTCTTTAAAAGTGCCACAGGGCTCTGTTTTTATACCACAGTTAGTAATTCTGCAATTTCACATTTGAATTCCTTCAGAACTTCTGGGTGGATACCATCTGGTCCTGGTGACTTTATTACTGTTTAATTTATCACACTGTTTCAAAACTTACACTAATGACATCTCGACATGGGACAGTTCCTCACATTTGTTACCTAAAAAGAATGGCTTCCATTTGGGAATCTCTCTCACATGCTCAGCCATGAAGACCAATATAAAGAATGAATTTAGTTTCTCCACAATACCCTTCTCTCCCTTGAATGCTCATTTAGCACCTCGATAGTTTAGTGATCCCATTGGCTGTTTAGTAGGCTTCCTTCTTCTGATGTACTTCAAAAAAAAAAAAATCAGCCAAAACAGCGTATCAATTGTGCGGAAAACTTAATCAAATTTTACATATAATAATTAAGTCTAAGACTTTGTCATGAAAGTCACAGATTCTGTGAATTATCCTTTCCAGCTTCCACCCCATGACATGGGATAGTGGGATGGTAGCTCTCAGTTTCAAAGGGCTATAGAGTTCTCAGGTGATCCTGGAACTCAAGCGGTAGCAGCTCTCGGCAGGTGCAGGGACCCTTGGTTTCGAGTCACCACCAGGCAAGCGGCAGGGACCTCGCAGTTCACAGCCCCCAGCAGCAGCAGCAACTTGCTCCTGCCAGGGGAACACAAAGTTCCTAGCTGCTGTGGGGGCAGCCTGATGCTCTGAGCGGGGATCCCACAGCTCCCTGCCAGCATGGCGGCTAGGGGAGCCAAAGCTCCTAGCCACCGCGGATGGTGAGAGGCTCTGAGATGTACTACTCGCTGGCATTAGCGGGAGCCTGGAGCTCAGCTGGTTCCTGCAGATCCTAGGCTGTGGCTTAGGCAATTAATTCAACCCCTATCTATGTTCAGCTCTATAAGATACTCTTTATTTCCTGTCATAAACTGCTGAGTGATTCAAACACACACACACACACTTACCTTGCAAGATGCTATGCAAATATTCAAAACGGCCTGGAATATAAAAAGCTTCATCACAAAAATTTTAACTCTCTGTGTGTTTTCAGATATTCTAGAACTAAATATTTCTGTTTTGTAAGTGTCTACTCTGCCTTCATAGATCCTGAAGCATTTACCACAGAATGGACACTACGGAAGTAATATCAAAAGTGTTGATAGTCAATATTATTTTCTTTTAGAGGGAATTGGCACTGTTTAAAATTTGCAATATTACATTGAGTTTGTTATCTTTCCACTTAAACAAACTGACAACTTTTTCTAAATATATGCAGCTTCACTGATGGATGAAAAATAAATCTGTGATCACTATACTATTAGTAAATTATTTTCCTAAAGCCTTGAATTGCTTGTAATTCCTCCACCATCCACACCCACCTCCCTTGTCTTCTAATACTGAAACGAAGACTCATTTTCTATCACTGATATGGAAGAGTCTTGTATGAAAAACTACAAGAAAGAGAGTGTTACTCTTTCTTTGTTAGAATAAAATGCATTCTTACTGTCTCGTAGACTTTAACGCCAGATGGGACCAATGTCATCTCCTAGTCTGACCTTCTATACATTACCAATCACACAACTTCACTCACCTACTCCTGTAATAGACATATAACCATTGGCTGAGTTACTGAAATCCTCCAATCACGATTTAAAGACTCCAAGTCTTCCCTGAGCAAATAAAAAAAGTATACTGATGTCATCCCCTTGTCACAGTCCTCCTCACCTCTCTCCTTCTCTTATGTCACTTCCTTCACTGTATCCTATTTGGAATTAAGTTGTTAGCTCTTTTGGTGAAATCCTGCTCCAAGCTGAAGGCAATAACAAAACTCCCATTGACTTTACTAGTAGCTAGGATTTCACTCCATGTCATTTTATCTGTGATGTGAAAGCACCTAGCTTTCTTGTGAGTTCTCTGAAAATAATAATATTAAAGAAATTTAAAATTAGATCACTATGAGAATTAAATGTTTTGGCTGTTTCAAAAGAACAACTCATTATCTGATTATGTCCGTACTTGCAGTCTACACTGACACACAAGAGGAGATTATAGATAAGAATTTGGCTGCTATTAATTACATCTAAGGAATAAAAATTTAGGACCAGATACTGCAAATATTTATTAATCATGCATTTAGCAACACTAATGGAAATGGGACTCCCTGTAGAAGGATTACTCATGTAAGCAAGAGTTTGCTGAAAGAGGCTCTTAAACATGAGCCCTAACTAAATATTGTACCAATGTTTTAAACAGCTATAGTGTCTACATCACTGGTTCTCAATCCATGGCCCATGAACCACTTCAAGCTTTACCCAATCAGCACACAGCTTGTGGCGCATGTGACACACACACACACACACACACACACACACACACACACACACACCATTATGTGGCACACATAACACAGAGCTGTACATGCAGCCCCCAATGATAAATGGGTTGAGACCCAACGATCTAGATACAAAGGTAAGGGAAGTACCAGACAGTGGGATGGACCTGGTAATGTAACATGCTTTTCTTATTAGTAATTGCATCAATCATCTACAATCCTTATTGCACATATTTCATCATTTATTAAGTTTACAGAACAAAGACATGTCTGTTGAGAAAAATCTGAAGAACTACCATCCTCCAAATGTTTCTTTAGTTCACGACATTACACAATACATTTATAATACACACCACATTTATAGAGTACTGTATTAGCTGCCAATGAAAGTAGTCAGCCATTTTAAAAACAAAAATCTTTCATATAATGCAATGTACTTAACACAGTTTTGAGGAACCTAGCAGTGGTACTGACGAAAAACCCTTTGTATTACTCTGAAAAGAAAGCAAGGGGGTTTTCACTTGATCTGGAATCTCCTTCCTGGAGATAACAAAAGGAGAGCTAAAATTTGATTATTTAATAGTGCTCTTAAGGCAGTCACCAATCAGGAACAAAACACAATGAAAGACCAATTTCATAAAGGAAAATATACATCCATAGCATAGCCCCACAAAAAAAAAAAATCTACTGGGAAAATAACATCCACTAGGAGATTATATTTTTCTTTCTTAAAATTAACTCTTTCCCATAATGACAATAAACCAATTTCTTATGGGCACTTCTTAGAAACTCAAAGACTCCAGTTGTCATTGTTATCCTTCTACTACATTTTATATGAAACATTTTTAAAATATAAAATGTAACTAAGGAGAAGTTATGTTTATGCAAGTTTATAAGGTGAAAACTTTATAGTGTGCGTTTCTCTTTGCCTTATTTATAGAAAATGTTACATTTCTCATTTAAAATAGACTTGTCAAGCCATGCTCTGCGTTGCGGAGTAATGTAGGTCACCCTAAAGAATGGAATTTTGTAGCTATTAGAAGGAAAATCCTTTAATCCTTTTGTAGCTGTGAGGAGGAAAATCCTTTAAATCAACAGTATGACTGGACAAATGGTTTGAAATGGACTCTGATTACCTGCTTTTGAACCTGCTGAGTTGAACCTAAAATCTGGATTTCATGTTCACTGACTATTCTGATAAAATGAGTGACAAACCTAGAAAAATCTCTCCTCCCAGTCGCCTTCTCCAGTGACAAGAACCTTGAACTCATTCTACTAGCTACCAATCCCATCAGCAGTGAGCAACCACAACCTCCCGAGGTACTTACACACCACTTTTCGCCATGCTATCTTACTGGCAAGCTGACATGTTCAAAGTTCTGCATCTTGGATTTAACTGACACCATTCCTGGGCCTAGAGTGGGAGAAAGCTTGTTCATGCCACCATGACTTCTTGAGGTTGTTCGCTTTGCAAGGCTGCAGAAGCAAACAGGCAGCAGAGGAGGCAGGTGGAGTCATTAATGGATACACCTGAACAACTCTTATTCTTATGGGAACAGGAAAGGGAAATAGAACTAAGTGAATTTTACTAAATGGAAGCATTGCTCAACTGACCAAAAATTACTGAAGCTATGAGCGCCATGTGGAACAACTGCTGTCGCCAAAAAGCTCCTTTCCCCCATCACTTTCAGTTATTTTAGTGCTATGATGTTTTCAAACATTAATAAAAATAAACGAATAACACCTATATGCAACATGAGTAAATTCAAGTTCTGAGTCTGTTTTCCTGAACTCTCTTGCTGTTGTGGCCCCTCCAAAATGCAGCGGGGGGTGGGAACTGAATTTTCATTTAAAAAAAGAAAAAAAAGAGGACTTACTAGTGTGTCTGTCTCCATTGTTTCCTTGCGCAGAATCTGAATCTGCCAGCTGGCATCTAAGTCGTACGGGAAGACTGAGCCACTATCGTTCCACTTCAGATACAATGTGTAACTTGCAAAGTCAGGACTCAGACTCAGAATTTGTGGGGTGAATGGAATAAGTACTTCAAAAAGAAACAAGGGGAAAAAAGCATACATTCAAAATCATTACAGAACATTATCAGCAACAGTACCTGTGGGTGTTCAGTACTGGCCTACAGCCATAACAGCATGAAGCTTGATCTTATTAATTAAGCTGGGTTGGGACTATTCATTGCTCAGGTAGGAAACTTCTCAGGAAAAGACAGGTCTTTTGAAATTGGGTTGGCGACTCAGCAGGCAGCATTTCTTCTGCTGCACTAGGAGTGCAAAGTGCTGTTATCAACTTCCTCCCAGCTGCTCTAAAACTCATTTCTTTGCCACAGCGAAGGAAATCTCTTCTCCATCCTAGCCCCTCTTCATGCTCTATCTGTTCAAATGAGATTTAAGATTCTCAGGAGCAGCACTTGTCTAAATCACAAACTGCCGTGAGTGCAAAGTAACAGTGCTTCCGTGTTTGTTAGGAAGTATTGTGTTCTTGCAGAGGCTGTTCTTCACATAAGATAAGAGGGAGTCCAAACTGTCACTAAGGTCTTGTGGTGTTTTTTGTGAAGCATAACTGTTCCGCATAATTCCTAGTTGGGAAAAATACATTCCAATTGCCTCTTCCCCTCTACTTTAAACTAGAGGGTTTTTTCATTTCCCCTACTAAAACAGTTGTTTGCAGCAGAGTGACAGCTCCAACCGGAATACATTTCTAGGGTGGGTGACATGATTAATCTACCTTCTGTACACTGCTATGAAACCCATTAAAGGGGGAAGCAGCCCTGAAGCCAGAGCTGTGCAAGAGAAACAGGGCCTTGTTCCAGGGAGGTCCCACATGAGGATTTAGTTTCACTCCTGTGGCTCAGCTCTCTAGGCACAACCTAACTCAGCTATTCTCCTTCACAGCCAGCCCTAAATGTTTGGCTGCCTCCATTATTAAATACTACATCCAGCATAGGTGCAGCAGGTCTGAGCTAACAAAACAGAATTGGCCAGCCCCAGCCCCCCCTTGCCCTTCCAGGCCAGGCCATCCTGTTATTGGCTTTTGATTTTGTTTTGTTGATCTTACTAGCTGCAAGAGAGATAAAAGATGATACTGTTTCCTCTAAAACATTGTGAAAGAGTGGAGATAAATGGCGTTCAAAGAGTGCTGGTTCAACAAAATATCTTCGACATGAGAATTACCACTGATTTTTTTTAAATGTAGTTCTCCTACCACATCCCCCAAAAAATTAGCCTGAAGGAATAAGTTGTTTTCTGCTGTGATCTCAAGTATCATACTTGGCTACCAAAATACGCATTTAGCAGAAATGCCTATGCACTGTGAAGCACGGGGGTGTTCTGCATCTCAGTAACAGCAGGTTTTTACACAGGGAAATGCTGCCAAAGAAAACTATAAAATCATCATATACATTTCCAAAACAGTTATACGTAAGTGTTAATATAAAGCCATTATACTTGAACTTGATACTTACAAACATTTTCCTCGGGCAATACAAATGTTTCTGTAGCCAAAGGAGTTCCAGAAGCATTGTGTGTGGTTATTTTTATGTTAGTGGTGCCAATTGTGACTGGAATATCTGCCCTTTTTTCCCCAGTTTCAATACACACTGGAGAGTCGGGATGACTGAAATGATAATGAAGAAGAATTAGACAAGTATGCCATGCATTAGGAAGTTAGATAGCTCGCTAAATTTAACACTGCAAACCTTGAAAAGTCTGGTTTATTCTCAGAACAGTAACTGTGAGAGAACAGAGCCAAATTTCAGAGGCAGCAAGACTGGCAATTTGAGATTTGACTGAGTGGTCCACGTTCCTTAAAAAAGTCTCCTCCTGCGGTATATTTGTATTAGTTGTCCAACACATATGCACAGTTTGGATATGTTCAAAATTGGGATACAGGGGATGGGGGGGGGGGAAGGCTGGAGGGGTGATGACAATCCGGGCAAAAGGAAGAAAGTGGAAAATTGTGACATTTAATTCAAAATACTATTCCAGCTCCTTACTTGCTTCAAATCAGTGTTTTATGGAACACCAGCAAATAGCTTTTATTAGTCTTGCATTCTGGCCCTTTTTGCTTCTCTTGTAGCTTTGGGGGGGGGAACACTAACTCTGCTGAGGGGATGTTTATCCTCATCAATAGGGCCGGTGCTTCCTTTTGGGGCTTATTACAAACATAAACTGTTTGGCACAAGAGACAGTCTTTTTTTCTGTGTAAACTGAGTGCCCTGCACAGTGAGGTCCTGTTCTATGACTGGACTCCTCAGCAATACAAATAAATAAATAAAGGACGAGATGTGGCTTGAGTCCCCACTCTCCTACTTATTTCATATATAATTAAAGAGAGGAAAGAGATTTGATAGAGCCCAGATTTCCTCTTGAGGGTGGGAGGAAGGAAAAAGTCATAACAATGCCCAACTTCCTGACAATTAAATATTACTCACTTAAAAATGTGGAATGGGACCCTTGAGTTTTCCCCTTTGAAGTGGTTTGAACAAGACAACTTGGGGAGATTTCCGGACTTACATCCACAGTCCCTGACTGATAAGGCTCAACAGGGTGTACTAAATTTAAGTGCTGAAGAAGAGTGACTCTCCCGCCCCCATGCAGAGTCATTTCCAAAGGGATATTGGCTGCTGGAGTATGTGGAAAGCACCAGATGATTAGCTGTAGCTGTGGAAAAGCATCAGGTGATTAGCAGTTGGCTGACCTCACTTTCTGTGGCTCCCAAGAATGTCTCCTCACCTTAGCTTCCTTTGACACTGGTCTACACCCCGCTAAGGGAAGGGAAAATAAATTGAGAAGCAGTAATTAACTGCCTGTTCAGGATGGAGAGCCCCAGAAAATTTGCCCTGAGTTGTTTTTCCCTAAAGGATTTAGTCTTCTCCATAGAAAATACCAAATCCTGTCTAACCTCCAGAGTAAGCAGCCTCTATCCTCAGCTGTTGCTGTGTGGCTCTGGGTAGCAAACCAGAAGGAAGATATCCTTTGAGTGGAATTGTGACACCACTTTTGGAAGGAAAGCTGGCTGAGGGCACAACTGAACCATGTCTTTGAAGAAAACCGCATAAGGAGTCTGAGAAGTAAGGGCCTGAGTTCTGAGTCTCTTGTCCAAAGTTATGGCCACTAGAAAGGACACCTCCTAGAACAGATAGAGAAGTGAGCATATCACTAGAAGTTCAAAATGAAGAGCCATCAGTCTTGACAGTACAAGGCTGAGATCCCACTGGGGAACTGGCTGATACATTTGAGGGTATAACCTGTCTAGAACTTTAAGAAATGTCACACGATGGCATTGGTAAAGACCAAACAGCCTGCAACTCGGGTGAAATGCCAAGATTGCAGCCAGGTGGACCTTGACTGGTGACACCAACAGTTCCTGCTGTTTGAGATGTAACAGATGATCCCAGATTAAAAGTACTCTTCTGCATTGACCAGATGGAGAACCTCTTCTACGTAGCTAGGTAAGTGACCCTGGTGGAAAGTTTTCTGCTGCCAAGGAAGACCTTTCTGACTGGTTCTGAGTACTCTCATCCCAGAGGATTCGATCATGGAGTTATGCCATGAAGTGTAGACTCTCTAGATGAGTGACGAAATGGGATGGGGAGTGAGGTGACAAAGGCAGTGATCAAGTCTGGAACAAAAGGCAGACATATGAGTTTCCCCTGAGAGGTTGAGGAGCATGGTGTACCAGTGCTGGTGCAACCATGCTTGGGCTACAGAGGACCTTTCCTTCCTGGCCTTCAGCAGGACCTTGTGAATGATCACGATAGGCAGAAATGCAAAGAGATGACCTATCAAAGGGATGAGGAATGCATCTCTGATTGATCCCAAGCTGTGATTCTGGAAGAAGCAGAACTTCATGCACTTCCTGTTGCATTCTGTCACAAAAAAGTCTATATGGGGAACTCTCCGCTGTTGGACGATGTCATTCACCACATCTGAGCCGAGAGACCACTCATGGTTGGAAAAGGACCTGTTGACGTAATCTGTCAGTTCGTTCAGAGACTTACGCAGGGTAGGATGACTTGAGATGAATCGAGTGAGCTATGCAGAAGTCCTACAGTTTGAGGACTTCTTTGCACAGAAGAGGAATATGCTACACCCTATTTATACAGAACATCGCTGTTGTATTGTATGTCATGACCAAAATACATTTGCTTTCCAGATGGGCTTGGAAGGTCTAACAGCGGCCAAGGGATACCACCCTCAGTTTTCTTATACTGATGTAGAGTGAGAGCTCTGCCTGGAACCAGAGGCCCTGTGTCCTGAGCCCCCTTCAATGAGGTCCCCAGCCCATCGCTAAGGTGTCAGTGACCAAGAACAGCAAAGGGTAAGGTGTGGAGAAGGGGACTCCTGCACAGACTGGCTGTGGATTGAGCCACCAGAGGAGGATTTCTAACACAGATGGAGGAAGTGAGACTAACCTGTCTGTGGTCTCAGGATGGATGATGCTGTGAGGTTAGCCAAGCTGAGATGTAGTCTGGCATGCTGAACAACATATATGTAGTGCTGTTAAGTGCCCCGGCAGTTTTGCACTATGGGGGAGGGGTATTGTTTTAACACTTTTGTGATGGAGCATATAGTCCTCAAGACACTTTAGATAAGTGGTATGTGGATTGCTGCAGGATGCAGTCTACATGGTTTAAAGAAGGGTAACAAGGCATGCCCCAGCCTCAGGGAACGAAGTGACAGTGATAAATGGGGTCCAAGTTAACTACACTACCTGAATTACAAACTAACTCAAACCATTTAACTATTTACAGATATCAATTCAGACAAGCAGTGGGAAAATGCTGACAGAGCAAAAGAAAACAGACATTCCAGCGATCATCATGGGTGGTAAGACAAAACTGAAGAGGCGAAGGCTCGGTAGGGCCTTATGCACAGCACCGTGAAGGTGCACATTCAGGGGGCTCCAGAGCTGACTCTACAGATATCCCTAGAGGGAAAGCCTTCCTGTGACTGTGCACACACCTACTTGGAATTGAGATGAGCAAGCACTCATAGGATAACATTTGTTTTCTACTCCAAAACCACTTAACTTCAAATGGATTTAATATTTAAATTGGTTAAAAATTACAGCTTTTAAGGATTTTACTCAGATGTAATCTAAGTTTCCTAACGGCAGTTTAACACTCACGGTCCCTAGTATTTCATCACTTAACACAAAAAGTCATTTCCTTTTGGACTGAACTAAACTATGAAGATATTCTTCTGAGAACTGAGTGCAAGGGCTAGACGGACACACTGAGAACTCAGATGGAGGAGTGTGTGAACTCTCAACACAGTGCGAGGGTGTAGCCAAGTGTTCTGGCAGGAAAATCTTTGGCATATATAGGTCCTTTGCTGGGAACCCTACAATTATCCAATTTAGACTTGCTTCCTATCAGAGCAGAAGTCACCATCTAGATGTAACTCACTGGTGGGCAGATATGCTCTGCGAAACAGGGCTTTACAAATGTCATCAATATGGACTGAAGAATAATGATATTTACATAGTTTGATTATGATGAAAGTTTCACGAAAGAAACAATTACCTGTTTGTATAACAGATATTATAAGTCAGCCCAAGGTTTGCACTGGATGTGGCGTTCCATGAACAGATCATTCTGTTTAAGTCATGTGTGATACACGTAAAATTCTGAGGTGCTTCTGGAAAACCTGAAATTAGAACATCTACACAGTTAAAATGTAACAATTTAATGCTCTCAGACTGACATTCCCTCACATATTCTTATTGATTACCTCACATTGATTTACAATACTTTTAAATTTCTTTGAAAGCAAAATTTGCAAACTTGACCAATGATTTTAGGAGCACAATCTGAAACTCCTTACAAAGTATTGATCTTTGAAGGGAGGTGTCAACACTTTCTGAAAAATTAGGCTCTTAAGGTGTCTGAAGCTGGACTCCCAAAAACTACTCTTGGCCACTGACTGGTTCTGTATATTAGAATTAAGGTTATGATTCTGTCATGGGTTGTTTTTTGTTTTTTTTTTTTTCTTTTAGTAAAAGTCACAGACAGGTTGCAGGCAATAGATAAAACTTCATGGAAGCCATGACCTGTCTGTGACTTCTACTAAAAATAAAGAGGGCAGCAGCTAGGAGATGCCCAAGAAGGAGAAAGAGGTGCAGCTCGGGGCTGGGGGAGGGGACATGTAGTGACTGGCAGTTGGGGAGGTCCAGGCTGGGATACCCCACGGAGCCTTAGAGTTACGGGGTACCTCCACTGTCAGCTGCCACGAGTGGTATGGACGCCGAGGTTCAGAGCTGCCATGAGCAGCGGAGGGACCCTTTGACATTCCCTCATTGCCTGTGGCTTGGAATTGTGGGGCCCCAGGGCTCCAGTCTCGGCCTAGAGTGGCTAGGGGGTTCCCCCACCGTCCCTCATGGCTAGTGGTAGCAGGGTTCATCCACAGCCCACAGTGGCTGACTGCTGCAGGATCCCCCTGCTGGCCACAATGGCCGGGGCCAGTGGGGTTCTCCCACCACTCACAGCAACTGGGAGCTGCAGGGTCCCCCACTGGTGGCTAAGCACTCTAGTGACCCCAGCCAGCAGCTGCCTCAGGTGGTGGAGACCCCAGAACTCAGTCACCGCAGGTGAGAGAAGGATCTCAGGCCTCAAAGCTGCCAGTGGAAGGACTCCGTAGCACTAGGTTCCTCCCACTGCCCACAGCTCAGAGCTGTAGGGCCACTGCCTGCACCAGCTTGGGGATCCGCCACAGTGGCTTGGGACTGCAACGTCATCCCACCTCCTACCCACGAAGTCACTGCCGCTCACCTCAGCTGACAGCAGTGGGTAGGGTCACTGCCAGGGGCTCAAAGCCATGGGATCCCTACCACCAGCCAGGAGGCTTAGAGCTGGTGATCCTCACAGCCGCTGACATTCCTCACTGCAAATTAAACAGCTTTCTACCATGAACTGTGGTGGGCACAGCACAGCTACCCACCTCTGACAAGGACAATTCAGTTGCTCTAATTCCGGTGAACTGAATTAGTCTGGCTTCCTGAGTTTTCAGTAATCCAAATACTTTAAATGTTCCTGCACAAGTTTTGTACAGGGAAGCTTGGCAGGGACAGAGAACAACTTAAACAGCAACATCAGAGATTCTATTACAGCCCATGGTGTGACTTTCTACAATGGCTCCCTCCTACAGGTGCAGGATTTGGGCCAATGGAGTTGCATCTTCCATACATCCAGTGACCAAACCTCCAATCTCCACTGGTCAATTCACAATAGTCTCCTCTACAATCCACCCTAGGAAGCACTGCTCTATGGAGTGTGGCGCTGTGGAACTTCCATGTGCAGGAACTATGCCCTGTGCACACTGTGTAGTCTGTTACACCATTAAATGTAAATTACCACCACCATGGGGTAAATTACCACCATTTTACCAACAATGCCCTAGTTTTAGAGGCTATACAAGGTGTGGGAAATTGAAGCATTAGATCCAGCATTTCTACTCTTAACCTTTTTTGTACCGATGGGGTATCGTTATTTGGCTGTAAGAGCACAATAAATACAGCACAATTATAGAGTAGAAACGTATCATAAAAGCAAGCAATCTAGTAAACAGTATCAAACTACGCTTACCTGTCTCCTGACTAAATATTAACCTCAGCAAATGTAAGTAAGCTATTGCTAGGAGACATCGAAGACTTGGATTATCCCACATTCTTTTACCATTTGTTTTTTAGGATGACAGCCTCAAACAGAAATAAACTTCATCTTCCACACAAATTTGCCAGTTCTGAAATAAAAAACAAAACAAAACTTCTCTTTAAATCATTGAAACTCCCCGCCATGTAGCAAATAGTACAAGTTTTTTTATAGATGTATGTTTGTACAAGATTGAAATGCCTGAAACATTACTTGTACAGATGCAACAATTACTTCAAAAGGCCCTGAAAAAAGTTAATAAAGAACCTAAAATCACTCCAAAAAGAAACATGAAACTGGAAGTAAACTCTCCAGATGGGAAATCACAAAATAAAGCTGGGCAGAAAATGTTACTTTTTCCACCATGAAAAAGTTCAACACAAAAGAAAATGATTTTTTTAAACCATTTTTATTTTAAAAAATTGACGTTTTCTGTGGAGCACAATTTCAGTAGAAAAATTTATTTCCCTGAAAATCCAATTTTCCACTGAAAAGCAGTTTTGGTTGAAAATGTTTAAGATGCACTGCCCAGAAGCCTTTTTCACAGAAAAAAAAGCACCACTAGAGACCTGACATATCAAGACATTGACAACTTCCACTTTATTTAATTAGAGTATCCTAAAATTGTTGTAGGAAGGAATCTTTCTGAAAAGAGAGCAAATTTTTACTGCTGTAGAACGTGCTCACAGACACCCCAACTCTACCCTTACAGGCAAGCCCAGCTCCCATGGAAGCATTTAATTACTAGGCCACCAAAGTATTACCACCCCAACTCTACCCTTACAGGCAAGCCCAGCTCCCATGGAAGCATTTAATTACTAGGCCACCAAATTATTACGACCAAAAGCACTAATTTTTTTTTTGCCTTTTTTTAAAATATCTGATAGAAATATGTAAAAGATGAGTTATAAGAAAGCCAATGACACGATGTGGTTCTCTAAACCGTAGGCACAAGGTAATAAATCACTTCTTTTCTTCATACCCGTCTACTCACTTAAATATTTTGCATCAAGATTCAAAGTCCTCATTCACTCCTGCTAACATCTCTGCTCAGTATCCCCTCTTAGTAGCTCTCTCTCACTGCCTATTAACTTCTTTCAAGTATCTTGCCTAGCCACATCTTTTATTTTCTCCAATTTTCTTCAGTTCTGCCCACACCTCTACTTGCCAAGCAACTCCCTTCCCCCCCACCATGTTTAGACTCTTTAGTAATGAAGTCCTTCAAGGGTAGTTTCAAGTTCTGTGCGCATGTGTGAAATTCAATTCCATGTATATCCATCCTTCAGTGGATGTTTGATGCTGGCATAGGTGTGTATATAGGTTATGTTAGGACAGTTCTGTGTAATCTAGACTACGTTCTTGGAGGCAGACAGCATTCCCCTCCACCCACCTCTTTTTAAAAAACGAAACATATCACTGTGCATATGGCTGGCACTCAAATGGTTGCTGTTCACTGGCAAAAGTGAATCAACAGTTGTCATTTCTTAACCAACATTTCTTTCCAACTGTGTATCTCAACCTCCTAAAGGTCAAAACTATCTACATTTTTGGCTGTTTATACATATTATTTTAAGCTTTGTGGGTTGAAGCTTTTACAGAGTGATCTTTTCAGTGTTTCGCAGCTTTGGAACAAACTTTATTTGACCTGCATTAATGTTCAGTAATTAGCCTCTGTCAATTTTTGCTCCAAAGCAGGAAGTTGGGTAAAGTTTACCCCCAACACTCCCCCTGCCCCTTTTTTCTTTAGTGCTGGAAGGTTTGAAAACAAAAAATTGAAGACACCTCCCAACAGCATGGTTGTAATACTGTAAATGGTCATATACCGAAGAACCGTAAAAATTGGGTGAGACCCCTCAGCATATAAACCAACCAGTTCACCTGCCTGCAAATCCAAAACAGTTCCTGTTTATCCAGTCCATTCACTAGTTTTTTGTCCAGAATACTTCTACAAGTCCCAAGCGACCGAGTTTCAATTCTCACCTTAAGACAGTCTTTCCCAAACTGTGGGTTTCGGGAAGGTTCTAGACAGGTTGCGAGCCCAAGGTGGAGGGAAGACCTGGGAAGGAGTGGGGTTGGCTGTGGAGGCAAAGCCCACATTCATGCTAATGCGGCGACTCCTGTCTCCCCACAGCAGGGACAGATCCCTGCTCTGGACATTACAATCCAGCACACACCATCTCATGGCAGGAATGGCCAGGTCAAACCTGAGTAGCGCTGGAACACCGTGTGCCAGGCTGCAACATATTCACTCAAATTTGGCCCAGCCATACCTCTGTCACTACAAAAGTCAGGCCAAATCTGAGTGATGTGAGAGCCGGGCATTGAATATTGAGTGGGTTCACTCTCCAAATACCTCTCCCCTCAGGAATGGCCAGGATTAGGGTCTGATGCCAAGGCAGATATACTGCTTCAGGTGGTTGGTGACCCCTAAGTAGGGCAAGGAGGAGTTGGCAAAGGATGATGCTGGCTTATGATTCCCCCTTTCTCCCAAATTTGGACCCTGTATGCATTTAAAAGAAAAAACGCAGGTGGGTGAGCTGCCTTAGTAACAAGTTGGGGAAACACTGCCTTGGGACTCTATTCCAAACCCATGCACAGGTCACTGTGAGGGATGTTTTCAAGACAACGTTTCTCCTAATTTCATTTTCTTACCTCCAGTAATACTGCTGTACACCAAACAATCTTCTACTCCACTGGGCATTTACACCATTTGACTGTATGAAGCTACATGCCCCACACAACCCTGAAATTTAAGCAAGCTATATTTAAGCCCACAACTCAATTCTGTTAATCCCCTCACCCAATCATGTTAGTTGTTTTTTCCTAACACCCTCCAATTTATCAATATCTTTTTTTGTAGTGCAGTGACCGGGATTAAATGAAATTCAGTAAACTCTTTTTTATCCAAATGACCTCTGGGACATCCAAAACCTATGGATAAGCAGTTATTCAGATAAACAGAAGTGCTAATAACTATCATAGGACTAATTGGGGGATACACTGGATCAGTGGTTCTCAATCTTTCTCAGGCTGCGACGCGGTAACATATTGCAACCCTACTGGATATATCAGCCCAGCCACCCCAGGCCGAATCCAGCCATTTCTCCGGCTCTCTGTAACACACTTACCATTATGTGGTGACACAGTGGTTGAGAACCACTGCACTGGATTCAGATACCTCGGCATTCTGGATAACTGGAACAGTGCTGTATAAAAAGGGATTGTCACCTCTTTATTTTTTTCGTTTTACAATGCCAAGGCTTAGGTTAAAAAATCCAGTGGGGAAATGAACTAAAGAGGGATCCAAATGATGAGGTTTAGCATGATTTTGGGTGGGGAAGAGAGATACCATCTAAGAATGTTATAATGCCACAAAAATCAGCCTCACTACACACATAGGAGGTATATAAACAATATACCGTTTCATCCACCACTGAAGAGAAACTGTGACGTGTCCATGGGCAGGTAAGTCAGTGTCAGTCAGAAATAGAACAGAGTGTCAGCAAGGAGAGGAAAATGGTCCTGTGTTTAAGGCATTCCATTCTCTTTCTGTGTGGCCTCACTGAGGGATTCCTGGCTATTATGGTGATAGCTCATTAGCTGTGAAGATGAGAGCACTCATATTAATTTACTAGGGCTCATTTTTGGTAGAACCAAGCCAAACTCTTTTGGGCTCAGACCCACGTGTGCTCAACTCTGATCCAACCTACGGGCTGGTCTAACACTAGGAATTTACATCACCTTAGCATGTTACTCAGGGGCCTGAAAAATCCACTCCTGAGAGACAGCTGTTCCAACCTAACTCTGACGTAGCCAGCACTATGTTGGTGAAAAAGTTCTTCCACTGACCTAGCTAACACTTCCCAGGAAGTGGATTGCCTATGCCAACAGGAAAATGCCTCCCGCCAGCATCAGTATTGTCTACCCTGAAGCACTACAGCTGCAGCATCTCAAGTGTAGGCAACCCTTGGTCAGGAATGCCCAATGCTACAAACCTATCTTTAGACCTTGACAGATAGCACTTCCTAGCACTTGAGCTTCAAAGATCTCAAAGACAACTGGAAAATTTAAGTGTAATTCTGTGAGGTCAACACTGCATCACAGGATTTCATGATTATTGTTTCTCACTGTCTCTTGATCAGATTTGTTCATGTTATTTTGTAAGCAGAAAGATATTTTTTAACAACTCAACTTTTCACAGAAGGCCCACATTTTTTTCAAGCAAGCATGAAAAAACTGCACATTCACTTTTGGGAACATGTCTGCTCTGTATTGATAGCATACCCAACTCACAGCTGTGCATATACAAAAAACGTATCTGCTCATTGGACGTTTGTTTCATAAAAATTTTTAAAAAACCCAAAACCCTTAAGTTTGGCCTTCAAACTAGTTGACAGTGTTCTTTTAGCTAGCAGCACTGAAATAGTAAAAAAATGCAGTCTGTGCCATATCCAGACCTCACTGAAATTAGTGGGGGTTTTACCACTGAAGTCAATGGGAACAAGATTTGGTCCTTTATACAACCATATAATAATGTGCCAAATCTATTTGTGTCAGCGTGGAAAGTACTGGAGTTCTGACATCGCTCAGTACTATGACAACCATCTGTTTATGCCTTGGAGGAAAAGGTCTTGTCCCTTATGTATTATTGCTATAAGCAGGTTTAAGAATCTCATCTACTGAACTGCCTTGCTGTGCAAAGTTACAAAACAAGATTTTCACAGAGGCAAACTAGAAGTTAGAATAAAATTAAACAATCCTAGATCATTTGAAATGGAAACGAACTCTTTGGCAAAGTCAGTGAGACACTAAAACAATGAACAAAAAAAACACATGCACGTATGAGCAAAGTATTAAAAGCATCTTTTATTAAATATAATCTGCTACACAAAGAGAGGAGACTCATTGGCTTATGCCAATTCTTCAATGAACTATAAAATGTACTACTAGTAAGAGTCACACGATGTAATTAAATATCGTTAGTCAGGAAAAAAACCTGTATTAAGTTATAAAATCCATGAAGTAAATTTAAAACAAAGTTGTTGTTTTTAAGTAGAAGTTGGCTCCAGTCTCCTAAAGAAAATTCACATGAGAGATAAGAGGTCCTTTATTATCAGAGTGGGATAGAGTTATTTTAAATGTACCATGCAGCAGTTGCACTGATAAATCTTCATAGGACCATGCAAGTAGAGTTCTGTGTGGATACAGGGATGTGGATCCACATATTATCTGCAAAAAAATAGTCTGTGGATGTGGATATCCACATATATAATGCAGATATCTGTGGATTTGCAGGCCTCTATATGCAAGATTTAGCTTAAGTTATATAATATATATGCACTAGAACTCAGTATCTTATGTTTGTTAAATAAAAGCAAAATTTTGCCTAAGGCGTCTCTGAATATTCCAGTAGTGACATTTGCTTTAAGTACAAGGAATCTTTACACGCATGCAGTAGATTCATTTTCAAGAGTTTTCAGAAACAGACCCTCTACTTAGAATTTTAAAAGACTCAGGAAAAAAAAGCATCTCAAAAGAGCAGTCTCAGTGTGTATGGCCAAAGACATTTCTGCATTCTCTAAAATGTAGCCATTTCTAGGGTAGAAATATAGCAGCCATTCTTGCATTATATTAATGATCAAGTTGTAAAAAAGCTAAAATCTTTTCTATTAAAGGCTTTTATTCCACCTGCCTAAACAGACTCTCACTGAAGCCTTCTCAAAGCTAGATTAATGAAGAAATCCTAAAGTATATTCAGAGATTTTACATGGAGAAGATTCAGTCATTTGCCTACATACCATAATTGATAGAAAAGGTAGATCAATTCTGATAAACAGCATGGGTGAAGTTATTCAATCTGTAGTTTTAATTTGATCCTGAACCACCAAAGTCAATGGGAGCTGGTCCTTACTAAACAGGGACTGTTCTCAAACGAGCCCATTCATAGTTTAACAAACAGTGGAAAAGACTGACTTGTACAGATGCTTTTAATTCATTCAATACAGCCATTTGTGGAGAGTGCTGCATAATATGTCAGAGAGAAAAAGGAGGAAAGCTCTCCTGAGTGAGCACAGCACACAAAGTAAAACATTTCTGTAAAGCCTGTATTACACTTTGTGATTGTATATCTTTCTATGAGGGAACAGGTTTTTTTAATTTCATTTTCTCAGCATGTTACAAGACCTTTAAATATACCCATTGATTACTTGTCAAAATGACACATGAACACACATATCCTGTTCCACTAAAAAGTAGCTTTCACATAAAATATTTTGGTTGACTTCTATTCCCCTTTCCTTCCTGCTGTGTTTTAATATTTGAACTTGTTGACTGATTTTTGCACAACCAAATAGCACGTACACTTTCTGAAACAAAAATGTTTATTTGCTTAGGCAACTGTGGCATAATACTCAAGATTTGTTCAAATACAGGAGTACAGTTATGCTCCATTAAGGGAAAGAAAGATCAAACTGAGAGTTCCAAATCTCCCTCAGTAACAATTTTCAGAATAAGCATTTGGAAAACACTTGGAAAACAAAAGAAACTATGCAAGTTGCAATACTCCGGCATATGCCCTGCTGAAAATCAGATTAGGTGATCATAATGGTCCTTTCTGGCCTTGAAATTTCAAAGTTAGGGTATAAAGCTTACGTTTTTAAATATTTAATTATCTGAGCTAACTAACATTTTCTCTGCCATATGCAGATCATGAGGAACTGGGAAAATAAATACAGAAACCTTGGGGAAAACTTTTTCTGATTATGGGAATGCGCCACGAGCCCAAGAAACTGGGGAAGGATAGATACCAAATGCTGTATGGGAAATTTGTTCTACAGAGATTTAAGAGATGTAGGAAAGTTAATGGAGATTCTTTTCTTCCCCTAAAGTTTAGGTGTCAATGGATTAAACTGAATTTGGAAAAGATAGTTGGGGAAAGTGATAGAGTGATGCTGAAAATGGAAAGGGTAATGAAGATTCATATGCCACTTGATCCTGAGAAGCACCAAGCAACTATATCTCCCAATTCAGCCAAACAGAATAGGAGATGCTGTGCAAATTCAGGCCTTTCATACCAAAAAAGAGAGATTCAAAGCTTAGTAAGGTGCAAAACATAATGAAATAAATATTCTCCTTTTATTTAAGTGGAGTTGCATGTTTTTGAAAACGAAGGAATTAATTAGCAGCCAAAGGAAGAGAACATCCCTAGTTCCAGAGAAAAGATACACATATTGTATTACATATCCTAGTCTTGCAGGATGCATACACAAAAAGCTTCCAAAAAATCCCCTAATTACAAATCCAAGCCAGAAGTACACATTTCTGGGAAATCAAAACACATTGCCAATACAGCTGACAGTAAAGATAATAGTAATAGAAACAGAAGATGAACTTGCTTTCATTAAGAATAGACTTTGCTGACCTTACAGCATTATATCCTTGGCTTTCCAACTAATTGATGTGATACAGAATGAAAATATAATTAATGATCATGCCTATATTTTTCTTGGCTTTTCTTCAATGGACTACATTCTTTCCCAAAGAAATTCCCATCAGACTTAAGGCACAAATCCCCCTAAAACATAGGCTTTCCTTCTGTGTTTTGCGTTATGACAGTATTCCAGAGCACAGGAAAGTAGGATGTGAACAACTAAATGGTTTCTGAAGAAAAACTGAATCCCCACTCGGGAATTTGGTTTCCACCAAGTTCCATGAAATCAATCCAGGGACTGGACTGTTATTTTTCTCTGAAGACAGCCAGAATCATAGAGTCACAGAACGAAACTATTCTTATTAGAATTTACACACCCATATGCCCCTCAGTAATCTGCAATGATGGCTTGTAAGACAGGGAAGAATACAGGACAGTTTGTGTAGAAGTGTGCTCAGGCAGTTCTTAGAACACATTGCAGTTAACACTTCTTGTACAAGCCAAGCACAAGTAGTTCAGATGAGAAAGGTTTCACAGCAGTTTCCTCCAGCTGCACATCAGCAATAGAGTATCTTTCAGGGACTGGAACTGCCACCCTTATGCTGCAGCATCCCTGAACAGTGATCTGAGGACAGAGCAGAATTAGCTTTTGTGACGGTTCAGAGGTTCACATGGCCATTTTGCAAGTGACTGGTCATGAATAATTTACTGGTGGTCACATATCAAACGAGTGACAATCTAGTCTTGCCTGGAGAACCATTCGGCAGTGGGAAGGACCTTTGTTTTAAGATACATATTCCACCAGTAGAAGAATTCTAGGTTAGGAATTTCACAGGTGTTCACTGTCGGCTTACGTGCACTTCCACTAAAGTCAATATTTGACCCATTATTCTTATAGGAAAGCTAAAGCACTGAGGGTGATTTACCCAAAGTCACCAAGTCTGCGGGAGCATGGACTAGAACTCTGACCTCTAATTACTCAAGCAGAAGCTCCACATTTTTTTCAGTTATGTAATGTTTGATATTTTAGCCTATATCTTCCTCTATTTCCAATTTGCCTTTTCTTCACGCTATTTCCTCTGTATTTGCATAAATCAAAACTAAATGGTCATATGCTTCATATGTGATGGAGAAAAGAACTGACCTTAAGAAATCTGTTATTTGTAGTGTCGTCGTAGTGTGGTAGTGCCAGGATACAAAAGAAGGCAGGGTCTCTTATTTGACCAACTTCTGTTAACGAGAAAGACAAACTTTTGAGCTCCACAGAGCTCTTCTACAGGCCAGGTCTGACTATCTGGGAAAGGTAAATACGAATGTCATAGCCAAATACAAGGTGAAAAGGATAGTTAACACATGTTGTAAGAAACTATTCGAAATGAAGTTTGCAATTAATACCCTTGCAGTCATATGACAAAGGAGAATTAGGGGGCTACAGATTGTGTAATGAGACATAAAACCAACCCCTCTACTGGTCTAGGATTTTTATTGACCAGTACAGTCAGGAATTTAAGCTCCTAGGCTCATCTTTTAAAGTTGGTCTCCTTTTGAGGATGAAGACTGAGAGGTCACTCAGAGAGCAATCCTTTTGTGAAAAGTGCTCACATGTGACAATAGGGTGTTTTTGTTGACCATTTTTGAGAGTTCATTCAAGAGTGAATAGCATGAAGCCTTTCACAGAGAAGTTTGGAGTCTTGTTGATTTGTATAGAAAATACCCTTTTTGCTTCCCCTTGCATGCTCTCTACCTCTGTCTGTCCTTCAGAGGCAAGCTCAATACAGCAAAACAAACAAACAAGAACTAAGAAACTTCTATTGTGTCTATTTTTCTTCAAAAATAATTCAGGTACACAGGAAAAATAGGAACCAAAAGGACTTAAAGTATTGAATAGTCCTGAAGAAACTAGGGATTAAATCAACTGCACAATGGCATGAGATTCTCCTAATTCATGTGTGTGAAAGAGCAGGACAGGAAAATTAAAAGAAACCTGAAAAGTATAATAGTGCTGTAAGAGTCAAGCCCAGAGAAAAAGGAGGACACAATGCAAGTGAAATCAAGACCTGTGCCTAGCAGGCAGGCCAGTTGAAATGTAAGAAGGAAGGAAGAGGCACTCTAGAAATGAAAGATTTATTTTTATTCACTGTATCTAAACCTATGGTGAACTTAATTAGGAGCTTTTGCAGAATTTCATGCCAGATACATTTTGAATAATGTTTCTGTTATTTTAACCCAACCACTACTCTAGTCTTAATAAGTCTTGCATTAAGGTAACGCAGACCTACAACTCAGGTGTTAAAACAAGCAATTCCTTTCTCATAATAAGTTCCAATGGTGCAATCGCCAGTGGAACCATTATTGTAGATTGCTAGCATTTTAACCTCTGAAGGCAAGAGTTTTCAAAGCATGAAGACGGCTTTCAATGAATCTTACGCTTGAATTGAAAAGCTCAGCCTGTGCTGTCTAGATTTTCTCCATGCAAGTGGCTAAAATACTAGCATGTCCATCATTGCAACAGCTGTAAGAGCTACAATCTAATATAGTATAATTTTGTATAGACTGTTCAGGATTTTCAATGCAGACTGTCCCAGAGAGGTAAACCAGCCAGTCTTCACACTATCACATGAGACAAGGATCCTTGGCCAAAAGAGCATCCATGGATTCATCTCCTATCGGGCACATCATCTCTCCTGAACTGCAGATGGGTAACACTTACTCATCAAGATGAAAACTGAGTTTAAGGGGCTAAACATACTTCAACAGCTAAATAAAAAGTGTTTCCATGCTCTAAAGTTCAAAATACCACATGATATTTAGCAATTACAGTAGTTGAATGGGATGTCACTAGCATTAATGAATGAAATTTTAACTTGTTTTGAGCAACAAAAATTGACATCTACTGTAAATGGGAAGTAAACAATATCATCATCTTAAATTGGAGTGTTACCCATGCTAAGAACATCGCAAACTTCTTTGGTAGACTTGTTTGAAAATATAATGTGACTAATTTATATTAGATATAGGTTTTTCTACTTACAATCTGTAACAGCATTTTATTAATATATCATCACAGTCAACCACTCACAAACATGCCAACATATAGTTTGAAATGTCAGAGAGATATTTTGGTAATATTAGAACTCAGTACAATTCTGTAAGAGCAAAGTTTTCAGAACAGGAAATTATTCACGGAAATATTGTCCATTTAACCTTACTAAATGTAAGAACCAAAGCTCATAGTGTGTGTAGAGGATGATAGGAGAAAGAAAGAAATTTTGCATTTCTGTTTTGCTAGATTCTTACCCAGCCTCCATCACCACAATATCCAAGTGGCTAGTTTAGTAGATGCCATGCAGAACCTGCCATATAGAACCTGGCACTGGACAATTAAGGCCTTAAAAGAGCACTCAATGAAGACAAGACCATTGTGGAGAAACTAAATACATTTTTGGCATAAGCTTTCAATACGAGGGAGATTCCTACACCTCAGTCATTCTTTTTAGGTGACAAATCTGAGGAACTGTCCCAGATTAAGATCTCAATAGACAAAGTCCTAGAACAATTTAACAGATAAATGAATTAAGATAAATTTAAGATAAATTCATAATAATAAACACATACATTAAAGAGTAATAAGTCACCAGGACCAAACAGTATTCCCCCAAGAGTTCTGAAGGAACTCAAATATGAAATTGCATAACTATGGTATGTAATCTATCCCTAAATCCACCACTTTACAAGATGACTGAAGGATAGCTAATCCAATCTTGGCAATACAGGCAAGTAAATTTAACTTCAGTATAAAATAAACTGGTTGAAATTATAGTAGAGAAGAGAATTATCAGACAGATAGATGAACAAGATATATTGGGGAAGACTCTACATAGCTTTTGTAAAGGGAAATCATGCCTCACAATCCATCAACATTTTTTGAGGGTGTCAACAATGGTGATCCAGTTGATACACTGCAGTGTCTCCTTCTCAATAGCAGGGATTGGGTTCCTAGACTGTGTCAGAGATCCCAGGCTTCCTATACTGTGTCAAGAAAATCTTAGGAATCAGAACAGGTCCATAGACCAGTCACTGAGAAACAATCACACAGTGTGCTTGGACTTTCAGAAAGTCTTTGACAAGGCCTATACCAAAGGCTCTTAGGAAAAGTGCGCAATCATGGTCTAAGAGGGAAGTTCTTCCCATGGATCAGGAACTGCTTTAGAGAAAGGAAAAAAAGCACAAAACTAATGGTCAGTTTTCACAGTGGAAAGGGGTGAAGAGCAGGATTACCCAATAATCTGCACTGGGACCTCTACTGTTTAACATAATATTAAATGATCTGAATAAAGGGTCTGAATAAAGGGGTGAACAGTGAGATGGGAAAATCAAAAGATGACTGAAAAGTTACAAAGGGATCTCACTAAACACAGTAACTGAGCAACAAAATGGCAGATGAAATTCAATATTAACAAGTGCAAAGTAATAAACATGGGAAAACATAATCCCAGCTATCCATGCCAAATGACGGGGTCTAAATGAGCTGTTACTACTCAAGAAAGCGCTTTTACCTTTAGTCATTGTGGATACCGCTCTGAAAACATCTGGTCTATGTATAGCAGCAAGAAATCAACAAGACATCCGTACCTTGAATACCATGTGCAGTTCTAATCATCCCATCTCAAACATGATACATGAGAATTCGAAAAGGTACAGAGAAAGACAACAAAATCATCAGGGGTATGGAACAGCGTCCATATGAGAAGAGAATAAAAAGATGAGGTTGTTCAGTTTCGAAAAGAGATGACAAAGGGGGATGTGACAGAAGTCTGTAAAATCATGTGGAGAAAGTGAATAGGGAATTTACCTCTTCCCATAACACAAAAGACCGCAGGGTCACCTGCTTAAATTAATAGACAGCAGGTTTAAAACAAATGTAAGGAAGTACTTCATCATGCAACTCAGAGTCAACATGTGCAACTCACTGCCATGGGTTAATGTTAAGGCAAAAAGTATAAGTGGGTTTAAAAAAAAAAAAAAGAGAGAGATAAGTTCGTATAAGATAAGTCCATCAAATGGCTATCAGCCAAGATGGTCAGTGAAGTAACTGCATGCTCTGAGTATCCCTGAACCGCCAACAGCCAGAAGCTGGCAGTAGATGACAGGGGATGGATCTCTCTATGATTCACTGTTTTATTCATTCCCTCTGAAGCATCTGGCCTTGGCCACTGTTGGAAGACAGGATGCTGGGCTAGATGGACCACTCGTCTGATCCAGTATGGCCACTTAAATTAGCCTACACCAAAAAAGGCTGGGTGAATGTTAATGAACCTTAGTTAATGAAATAGTCTCAATTTTAAACTTATACTGTTTATAAGAAAAAATATCAAAGTATTTTGTACTTCATGGCACTTGCTCTTTTTGCCAAAACAGAACAGACTTATTTAGTTTTGTGATGGGATAAGAGCAGCTCCTTGCAGGTCCAACTGAGAGTTACTGTTGCAATTCCAGCTAATTATCTGATGCAAAGGATAATGACAAAGTTGGAATCCTATACTAAAGAACTTACAACTCTCAATACTGTAGAGATAAGTTTTCCAATAAAGCATGTAACCTAACTGCTAAAAAGAACACTTGCATATCAAAAAGCAACACATTTGTTAAAATAAGCCTTCCGAAATGCAAAGTGAAAAACTGACCAGTCATGTTTCCATAATTAAACATGAGATAATACTATTGGAAGCTTAGATTTTCCATTGTGACAGACAGAAATGTCTCACATGGAGCTGCACAAACTTTTTTGTAATAGTAAAGTAAAATATTTCTTGCTAATTTATTTTCTCTTATTAACTCATCTTTCAATCTGAAGCCTGAGTCTCCCCCAATGACCTCAACTCCCAACGACCAGAGGTCATCTGGAATAACGACACTTCTCTGGTTCCCACAGAAAAACTTTTCCAAATCTCTGAACAAGCCTAACATTGGATACTGAATAATGAAGCAGTGAACAAAGCAGACAGACATACCAACTGTAGGTCATGACTCCCAAGGTGCATCTGTGATGATAATTTTACAAATCAATCCAGATTGAGGAAGTAGTTATGAGAGAAGAGAAACTACGGCAGAAAATAAGAAGTCTTTCTCCCTCATATATCATCTGCTGGAATAGTACTGAGGAAACAAGTTGTAAGACCTACTAATAATGACAGGAAGGAAGCCCCAGATAAACAGAAACAGATAATTTGGAATTACTTCTTTAGGGGGAGGGGAAAGAAAGAAAGAAAGAAAGAAAGAAAGAAAGAAAGAAAGAAAGCAAAAATAATAAGCCTGCAACCTGGTATTTCACACAATGACCTCCACTTGGTGAAACCTCCTCCCAAAGGAATCATTAGAAAAGAAAAGCTAATCCAATTTGCAGCTTGTAATGGACATGTGACATGAAATCAACCTTGTGGCTCTGCATATTGTTTCTTCCACCAATACTGGGGCTTGAGTAGACCAGGAGAAGGTTGCTGTAGTGGAAGGGAGCCCGTTCTAGAGGAAGTCACCTTTTTCTGTACAAGGCTCTGAGATTAAATGCCTTTTTAACATTCTCATCTCAACCTCTGAACTGAGGGCCTATAAAGAACCCCTTGTTTTCCTGAGGTTTTTTTTTTTTTCTTTCTTTGGTAATTTAAAAAAAGGTAATTTTAAAACAATAAAGACACTGATACACAGGGGTTCCAAAAACCATTCAAGTATTAAAAATTACCAATTCAAATCTCAGCATGCTCACTACTATTTCTGAGCAGCAGCTTTATGACACTCATGGCCTGCAATGTGATTTTCTTTCTCTCTCCTTTCTTCTCCTCCTGCCCACAATAAAATTTTTTGTCCTTAGAAATTCAGGTCTTGTCCTTGAAAACTCTATGGACAACTAGAGAACTAGCAGGTTTATGACAGACTCCAGAACTGATAACAGATGGAATGCGATTGTTATTCATAGTTTTAAACAGTGAGAGTTTGTATAGAACCCATTTAACTCAAAAGAGGAAGACTCAGGAAGTTCCCAGTCTACACTTGTGTCATTTGTGAAGTGACCCCACAAAACAGAAGACAAAATCTGACATTCTGAATATTTAAATTTAAAGAACAAAACAAAATCTCATTTAAACTTTTCTGGACTTCTTTATTCATCATATGGCAGCCAAAAAATCCCCATCAATAAATGACTTGAAAAGGAAAAATGTGTAACTTAATTACAGAGCAGGCTTATTTTGCCTCTGATGCTGTAAGCAATGGGACTATGCTTGGTAATGTAGTGGGACCTCACTGTGCAGGATGCTACACAAAGAGAGTAAGAAAGAACATACCCCACTTAGCACTTAAAGCTTTCTATTTTTTTAAATTATATTCAAAATTTTATATTTATATTTTAAATGTATTCTTTTATAAATTTCAGGGGGTTCTTCCACTCTGCCTTTTAAAAAAAAAACAAACACACAACAGCAGGGTGGATAAATACTGATTTTTTTAAAAATTGGCATATTAATTTAAAGACACTTTTCTTTTTAAAAAAAGAAACTATTAACATTAACTTTGAAATTATGACCTTTGTTAAGGCCTAAATTAATTATAGTCTATTAAAAGCATTTGAATTAAAAAGCATTATTAAAGCAGTATTGTTTTCTACTGCCAGTTTAAAAGTCAAACCACTGAACTGGTGGAAGTCACGGGCCGAATATCTGGAACCAGAATTGGTTGAAGTGCAGGAACAGCTTTTGACTGCAGTAGCCTCCTCTGCAGGTACACAGAGAATTTCTTCTTCATTTCTGTTTACTCAACTAGTTGAGTTCAGAGACTAGTTCATTCTAAGCTGAGCAAATGATTAGCAGCTGGAAAAAAAAAAAAAAAAAAGCAGGAAAACTTGTCATCCACTTTATTATACAAATGAAAATTAAGCCAAGGAGGATAAGAATTACTAGTTTTAAAATCCTAAAGAACATGGTGATTATAAATAATACTTCCTCTCTTTAATAAACCAATTTTAAATGAAAAACATGTTTTGATAAACTTGAGAAAAAATTCATACCTAACACATAACGTGGTATTATTTAACTAAATTTTAAAATGCTGTTTTTCAGTACTTTTAATTGAATTCCAATTTTCATCCAAATCCAGAGTGACACAAAGTAGTAAAAAATGTCATAACCTAGTAAATTAGAAAAGTGTCACTCACCATTTTAACAAAAATGTTTTTAAAAATCCAAATAAATATATAGCTTAACATACAATTGCTTTAATAAAGGTATATAAATATAGTATATTCTCCTGGTTAGCAAAAATATACCAACTAATGAGAATTAAGCTTTCTATAGAAAATAACTAAAAATACAAATGTAAAACAAGATTATAAATCATTTATATCAAACATTCCTGTTTACCAATTTAAATCATGAGTAAGATTAGTGATTTAAGTCACCATGCAGAATAGTAAATCTCATTCCTTGCTTCTTCTCTCTCTCACCCACCCACCCACGATTCTGCAATGCTGTGAGAAATCAAGTCCTCAGCAGTGGAAGAAAATAGTGGACTGTGAGTTATCCATAGTCAGTCACCAGAATAGAACAGCTGTCTTGTTAGGTTAATTTACTGAAGTAAAAGGAACTGACACATTGTAAGCAGCTGTCAAGAGCTAAAATACTACATAGCATGTATGCTTTTAAGACACAAGAAATACTAACAACAGTAATTCATCAAAAAGTATGGATCCGTAGTTGCAGGAATATCTTGTTCCCTTGATTAGTCAGAAATCAATTTAATTCTCGTAAACTACTCTCATTCCTTAAAAATGTCTTAGACCTTCACAGCTAAATGGATACTGCATAACCACTGCCCATTATTCACAATGTATTATTTATTTAATATAAACCTCCTAGGTAGGTGTTTAGTTTATTTATATAATATTGATACTCAATTACTTTATTATTTTAAGATACACTAAACTCAATCAAGGCATCGTGTATTTATTTTAAACAATGTATGTATTATAAGCCATCTCTTTAGAGCTTTCTTCTTCATTATGTATTTTACAGAGCCACTCCAGTCATAAGGTCAAGGATGCAATCATCTTACTTTTCTAAGTTCAGATATGCGCAACACAACTAGTTGGGATTTCATGGTGTAACACTTCAATATGGTCACAATTACTTTTGCTGAATGGAAATTTCTCATGCACAAAAAAGTTAAGAGTCATAAAACCTACTTAATATTTGAAACCCAAACTTCTGAGTCATTGGAAAGTGTTATTTTAGTTCTATAACACTGCACACTGAAGATCCACCCACAGGATTCCTGTAGTCATTATACACACAAAATTTATTTCAATTTAAATTACTACATGTATGCATAAGCCTGCTGATTGTATAAAAGACAGCATGTGGGGCAATATAACATACATACCAGGAAACTAGTTTCTCAAAACTTGTCACTAGATTTGTGGGACAATATATCTTTAGAGAACAACAGGGGACTAAACAATTGGTTTACTTGGAAACACTTGCTCTTTGCACTTCTGGTATTAACATGGACTTCCCATTACTCAACCTCTTCCCCAGAACTTGACACATAACATCAAATATGCTTTGTTTTCAAGTAACTCAAATCAATTTTTAAAAAACAACAAACATCACTTTATATTTGGGGCTGGCAAAAAGTTTTGTTTGTTTTTTTTAAATCACCAGTAGATTATCCATATCCAGTATTTTGGAGTGCAAACTCAAATCACCTTCAAAGGAAATCAGCAATGCCGGTAACTGAATCTAATTTATAGCAAGCTAGGAAAACACTATAAATGGTTTTCAGATCATGGAAAAACCAAAGATCACTGTGTAAGTCACTGAGAAAAGAAAGGTGTCTGAAAGGCCTTGGAATGCTGTTCTGCAATTAGGCTACAGCTGATCTTATATAAATATTGTAAACCTTTGTAACCCGGCACATGCACTGTGGCCCCAACCTTGCAAACACAAACATTTGAGAGACAACAGAGTCCTGTGGCACTTTTAAAGACTAACAGATTTATTTATCGCATGAGTGGGATTTTCTCCCACGAAAGCTCATGCGATAAATAAATCTGTTAGACTTTAAAAGTGCCACAGGACTCTGTTGTCTTTCTACAATAGACTAACACGGCTACCCCTTTGGAATTTGACAAACATTTGACTAATTTTACTCAGATTAATAAGCACATGCTTACAAATGTTTGCACTGTAGACCAAGCTGACTTTGCATACTCCTATGACACTCCTAAATTCTATTACGGCAGGCCTAGCTGCTAAGCATTAAGAGAAAACCTGAAAGTCTGTAGGGATACGGATAAAGGTATCTAGGCTTATTCTATGAAGTTTTGTTGTAGACACGTTGGTCCCGGGATATTATAGAGACAAGGTGGATGACGTAACATCTTTTATTGGGGATCAATTTCTGTTGGTCAGAGATGGAAGCTTCCAAACAAAACATTATAAAACAAACAAGTATAAATATGCATAAAAAGAGAAAATGACATTTTGTTTCATATAACCACTGAGGCATTGATCCTGCAAATACTGTACTTAGTACCATGAGTAGACCCCTTATTTCCAAGGGACCACTTGCAGCACTAAATTTTACACTGTATTTGAAGAATAAATCCTTAATATAGCATGAAATATTGATTAACTTCAATAAACATTAAATCAGAAGGTTAAGAAAAAGAACCTCAAAACCTTATTTTTTGTATAGACTCTGCAATAAAGTCTTCTGTGTAGGTACTTCCCCTGTGTGCGATGAAACAATGAAAAAGAGCAATAAAAAGAAAAATAACTTCTTGTGTTTGCATAGAATTCAAAGAACAAAGCAGCAGGCATTCAGATTAATATAGTACAGTGATATTTTCAACAAAATTACTTGTTTCTGATTTTAGGGAAAGTATTTATGTTTACTGTAACTGGGAAAGTAAAAAAAAATCAGTTTACTTGAGAGCATTTTGCCCCAGTAATGCAAATACTTAATTGTGTGGACATGTGTTTTGCAGAGTTAGGGCCTAAATCAGTTTTCCCTGCTTGAATGGGCTCTTTATACAGTAAATGGAGACGGGGAAATGTAGAGAACAGGAAAATACATTTCTAAAACCACAAGGGAACAAGGGTAGATGTAGTACTTCAAATAAACAATTTTTTTTATAGTTTGAAGTTATCTTCAAGTTGACTTTGTCTCTTTATTGACTCCCATTGGAACAATAGTAAAACACAGAACTTACTCTTTTTCTCAGCTTCCACTGTTTGTTTGAAGTCCTCAACAAAATAAGCACTAAAACCTTATTATAATAGAATTTCTCTGTCACAAAAAATATCAAAGCTGAACTAAAGAGAAAACAAATACAGTAATACTATTCATGTGCATATAATACCAGTAACTAAACCTAATTATGTTTTCAATCAGCAATTTTCTAATATAGGCCATTTACACTCAATATCCTTACTGGTTTGAATACACACAACCACTTCACTCCACCCTACCCACTGGTTTTATAAAACAAAAAACCCCAAACTGTGTCAATCTTAATACATAAAGCCTTGTAATCTTAAAAGCATTATGTTCCTGATAGTAAAAACATGGTACTCTGAGGTACCATAACTCTAGAGAATAAAAGGTAAATTTACAGTAAGATCGTATAAGTTAGTGATAGAAATCATTTAAATAATCACCGAGTCCAATCTCTTGCAGAATCAAGCATACTCTTCTAAAAATGAGCCCAACAAATGAAGATCTACAAGAGCAGAACAAGGTTTGGATACCGTGCCTTACTGCAAGAGCCTACAAGAAGCTCCGTCTATTTACCGGTACTTCATCTATGAAAAGCTTGATAACCATTTACAAGTACGCACATGGAAAGATGATTTCTGATAGTAGAGTTCTTTACCATAGCAGATGGAGAGCATAAACAAAACCCAATGGCTGGAAGCTGAAGCTAGACAAATCTGGACTAAAAATAAGGTGAAATTTTATAAATTAGGAAGACAATTAACTCTTGGAACAACTGACCTAGTGATGAAGCAGAGATTCTTCATCACTTGAAGACTATAAATCAAGATTGGATGTTTTTCTAGAAGATATGTTCACCCAGAAATTATGGGCTTGATAGAGGAATTACTGGAAGAAGTTCTGTAGTCTGCATTATGATGAAGGTCAGACCTAGATGATCACACTGGTCCCTTCTAGCCTTTAAAACAAAAAT
This sequence comes from Pelusios castaneus, assembly GCA_007922175.1. Taxonomy (NCBI): domain Eukaryota; kingdom Metazoa; phylum Chordata; order Testudines; family Pelomedusidae; genus Pelusios; species Pelusios castaneus. Next base: position 2,333,480 of record ML685863.1, on the reverse strand, counting down.
CTATTAATCTAGGAATATATGGGCCTATGGAAGGCAGCATGGAAGGAGCCAATTCAGCAAATCTTTAAACAAAGGTTTACAATATAGGGTGCCAAATTTTTTATAAAGCTGATGTCTAAGAGAAATGATCCTCTGTTTGACCTATGAGACAGCATTTGGTCAAACAGATCCCCTTACAACATGTCATATCATTTCACTGGGAGAAAAAAAAAATAACAGACAACCACCTTTAAAATGGATGATGAGAGAATATTGTTCTATATTGGGATCTCCTGCAATATTAATAACTACTATGTTTCAAGCAGATGAATTGTTATATGCCTAGAGCCCTATGCACCAAGAATTCTCTGTAGCTCTATTTCCTTTTTCCAGTGGGGTCATGGGGAAAAGGGAGACAGGTTAAGAACAAGTAGACACCAGGCAACAAAGGATGCTGCCTTCAAAACCTGCACACACACAAAAAAACCTGGCATAAGTTTTCTTGGTAACACTTATGTTCATGTCACATTGTGATGGGTGGTGTGGTGAGTTACATTACATAGCAAACACACACTACATGTAGCAAAAGTTAAAAAAAAAAAAATCCCACGCTCTCTCAAGGACATTAAAAACCTCTCTCCTTTCCTTTAGCTCCAGATTGGTTCTAAAGCTTCAGAGGTTAAATGTCTGTCTTTTTCACCACAAGTTCCCTAAGCTGCTCCCAAACTTGAAATAATATGAAAAGCTTAGTTTGAGTACTTTACTCTGTTAAAAAGAATAACTCCTGTCCACCTTTAAGCAGCAGAGCCGGAGGGAGCCCCGATAATACCGGGCAACCAATTTTCTTCTCAATTTCATTAGACATAAGCAGTACTTCTGCTCTCCTATATTAACAATTATTATTCAAGAGTTATTTCTTAAGTTTCTGTTCAGACAGTCACATTTTAAAGCCAAACAGTACAACTAGATTATCTATGATGACCTCCTGCATAACTCAAGTCACAGAATTTCACCCAGTTACTAACCCTGACGTGTGCCCAGTTTTATCTGAGGATAGGCTAACATCACCAGGTAATTTGTGACGTGGTGTCAAAAATGAGCCATGAAGGTTAAAAGCGTACTGAAATGCCTCTTAAACAAATGTTTACAATTGAGAAGTGAACACCTATTTGTCATTTAGGTAGTACCATTAGAACACACTACAGATTCCTAAAGCCAGTCTGCCACTAGCGGAGTTGTAGATCCCTCCAAGCATAGAAACAGGTTGCAAAAGTTTATACCACTTCCCTAAATAAAACAAGCTATACTAGCCAATGACTTCTAAAGTAGGGCACTTGCCGTTAGAGAAAAATGTCTTAAAATAAAAAACAAACAAAGCAAACAAAAGCCACACATACACACACTTTCCTCACCAACATTACTGTGCTAGTGCATGTTTCTAGTGTAAACCTGCCCTAATAACAAACTCACAAAGCCCTCCTTCAGGTATCTAAAGAGTGGCACAGCTTCAGACTCCCTGTGGCTGGTTGGGAACGAAGTTCTGCCCTGTCTGGTGTTGCAAGAATTAGCACCTGTTACTGCCAAACCAGGGCCCTGAATTCAGGGTTTTGCAAGTAAGTTTTGTCAGTCAGCACTCTCTTAAGATTCAGCATCCAAATGTAGTCCTGGGCCCAGTCACGCCCAGCACCACAATCAGGGAACTTCCTTAGTGAACTCACGACTCGCTAAGTTTTTGTTTGAATGTGGTGGGGACTCTCTTTCAAAGCAAATTTTGCAACATAGAGGGAGGGAAGCGTAGGGAGTAGCTACACTATTGTCCCTGCTCCCCATGGGTTGCATTTTATAAATGAGACCTAATCGATGGCCTCCACAACCTTGGGGAGAGCTACACCCAACTACCGGCAGATCCCAGCCAACACAAGAAGGAAGAGCGGTCTCTGCTACACATTCCCTCTTGACTTTACCCAGATAACAGCTCTGCAATGTGAGTGGAAGGCAAGGGTTGGGGGGATATGGACACTCAGGAATCTTATATCCCCAAACCCACAGAGATTCCCTGATCTAAGTTGCTATTCATGGGAGTCATTTCTAGTTTAGACCCATCCAGCCCCCACTCTCCCTCTGCACTGCCAGAGTCCCCTAATAAGGAGGTTTCCAGAGGTAGCGGCTGGCATGGAGACTGAATTGAAGCAGCCATGGAGTGAGTCCTGCCAAAAACGTGAATTCTTGCATTTCCTCTGAAATCCAGGCTGAACTCTAGGGATCTGTAAGATCGGGGGTCTGAATATTCCATGTGGAGGGAGAACAAAGATAAGCAAGATGACACTCTACAAACAGAAACATGCAGAGTCCGTAGTCTTTATGGGGACTAATGGGAAATTCCTCCTGGGAACAATCTTGGGTCAGGCAGTGAAAGCCTAAAGTTTGGCTGTTTGCCTACAAAGAGAAAAGCACAAGGGTAATGTCAACATTAAATAGACTGTAAGATCTTGGGTCTTCGTCAGTGTTTGCACAGCGCCTAATATAAGAGGTCACTAAGCCGCTACTGCAATACAAGCAGTAATAAAAACAACAGGCGCAACAGCATGCTAATTGCTGCCCCATTGTTCAGACTGGAATTTTTTCATGTGTTCACTCTAACATTTGTGAGGAGTGACAGCTACTCAACTGAAAGGGGTGCAACTAAAACCTCCCCCATTTGGGTCACAAGCCAGACACTTCTTTACTCATTTAACTCTATTAAAGAGAATAACTCCTGTCCACCTTTAAGCAGCAGAGCCAGAGGGAGCCCAGATAATACCGGGCAACCAATTTTCTTCTCAATTTCATTAGACATAAGCAGTACTTCTGCTCTCCTGTATTAACAATTATTATTCAAAAGTTATTTCTTAAGTTCATATTCAGACTGTCACATTTTAAAGCCAACCAGTACAACTAGATTATCTATTCTGACCTCCTGCAAAGGTCAGTGGTTTTCAAACCACAGGTAGGAACCCAGTATCTGGACACAGACCCTCTGTACTGGGTCATGGCACCCTCTACTGCCACTGCCAAAAGACTGGAATGCATTGCTCAAAGATGTAACTGTTGGGTCACAAGCATAAATGATTTTTTTCAGCTGGGTCCTGAGGAAAAAAGTTTGGAAATCACTGCATTACACAACTGCCCCTAATTCAGAAGCATGCTACACAATGCATGCCAAAAATCAATGATCAAACTCGTAATGTGTACAAAAAGAAAAACAAATCAATGCTCCCATATCATTATTTCATGTATTAAATAAGAAGGCCAAGTTCTAACAAGGTATTTTTTATTATTTAATATTTGGGTTGCAGTAGTACCTAGGAGCCCCAGTTATGGGCTGGGATCCCACTGTACAAATACAGAACAAACAGATATTCCATTCCCTACCTCGCTTGACTGATGTAGGTAAGTTATATCACTATAGTTCCGGGCAATGAGTTTTCAACTTCATTTGCATAATTGTATCCCTTTGTAGTTCACCATACTTAAACCTTCCTCATACTTCAAAATAGATTCAGAGTTCAAGACTCTAATGGGGGTTTTTAGCATAAAACAATTTGCCAAATTTCTGTAGTTTTAAATGTTTTTGTATTGTTTTAACAAGCTTCCTATTTCCCCCATGTCTTCCTTCCATCATAGCGATGGTTAACACACACAAGAAAGGATCATACCTTATTTAAAGGCAGTTTTCTGTTTCTAATAGGAATGCATATGACAAGGTTGTTGGAGGGAAAACAAGGACAGATTATGCCCCAACACGCTTTAAAACTACACAGAAAGGAGTGGTACAATTGCCATAAAAATCAGCATTCCTATTCCAAACTAATGCCACAGAACTCTTTCTTTGTTTTGGTTTTGCATAAATAAAAAGATTCTCCGGCTTTTGAGGGAACATACTATGAATATAAATGGGAACAAAAAACCCAGGTACCTAGACATGCCATCTACCAAGTCATCCTATGAAAACATAATACAGTTGCATTGATCTTGCAATAAATTCTACACCACAGTGCCAGTATAAAATATGCATTTAAAAAAATAAGACCAGTTTTTTATGAACTTGCCCCACCACTAAAAAAGACAATTCTACTATCGAACTACCAGTCTATTTCAGATAGGAAAGTTTACTAACTTCTTTTTATACAAATCCTGTTAAAGGGACATGAAACAACAGTACACCAATTGTCTTTGCAATAAAACAAGTGAATGCTCTAACAAGACTGTTTTTCATAATTACCAAAAACATGCAACAGTTTAGAAGTGAATATGGAGCTTTGTTTTATAGCTGTACGGACATAGGCTGTCTTAGCGGGTGGGCAGGTGGGGCAACTGTCCAGAGCCCCGCTGCCTGAGGGTCCCCCAAGCCGCAGCTGCAGGGGAGCCGTGGCAGAAGCCCCAGAGAGCAGGCCACGGGAGGGTGGCTAGAGACCCGGCAGCGGCCAGCATGGGGGTTGGGGTCTGGCAGCGGGGCCAGGGAAGCCGCAGAGAGTCTGGTGTCGGGGCCTGGAGGCAGCCCTGGCAAGGTCTTGGGGGGAGGCGGGGGACAAGGGCGGAGAGGCTGGCTGCGGCAGAGTGGCTGGGGACCCAGCAGGGGCCCCAGACGGCCAGCAGCCCTTTGACGGCCCCGCAAAGGCCAGCAGGGGGCCTGGGGAGGCCAGCGTGGGGGGGGGGGAGGGTCAGGGGAGGCCGGAGAGGCTAACGGGAGGGCCAGGAGAGGCCGGCAGGAGGGATCGGGGGAGGCTGGTGGGAGGAACTGGGGGAGGCTGGCTGGGGTGTCCCTGGTGAGGCAAGCAGGATGGGAAGGGAGGCCAGCAAGGGGGGTTGGCGGGGGCCTCGCTGAGGGGGGCAAAAGTCCAGGATGGGGTCCCCCATGTGGTGTGGGGGGCCCCATCCTTGACTTTTGCCCGGGGCCCCAAAATCCTTAAGACTGCCCCTGTGTACAGAGGCACAAAAATGTCTAACAATAAATTAAAACCATACACTGCCTGAAAACAGATCTGACCTTATTCCAGCAGTTCCTATTCTATAATAAACCCTTTACAAATATTCAGAACCTTTAATTTCTGGGTTAAAATCACTGTAGCATTGGCTTTATGACCATAAATACGCAAGTTTGTCTATAGATCTCTCATGGAAAGAGAGGTAATAAATAGCTGGGTGGTCATAGTTCCACATCATTTGGAGAAGCTAGATACCTAGAGGACCAAAAGATGAGCGGGGAAGTCTCTCCTTTTCCTTCTGCATCTGCAAAGGACTACTGGGTCTCTAGGGTACAACAGGCTTCCACAAATGTATGCTTCTGGTTGCCATGGCAATGAGTTTTAGTAGCCTGTTGTCTAGCTCCACTGCAGAAATGTAACAGAGGAGCGCCCTCTGGTGACCAAAAGTAAAACTGCTGGCGCCTAGCTGTGAGCAAATTTTGTCCAACCCTCGGGTACAATATTTGCTGAGAGCCAGACTGTCCAATTCAGGTCACTATATCTGATTAAAGATACAGTTAAAAACTGGAGGGAGTACAACTGAAATCTATCAAAGGTGATTCAAAGATGAAAACATTAAATGGGAATGACCAATAGGAAACAAGCAAAGCTAACTCACTCACATGATCTGATCTCTGCACAAAAAACTAAAGACCCACTAACAGCAGTATTTCTAACTAAATAACCACATTTAGCTGACTGTGGCTTGCCATGGCCTTCACCAGCCATGACTACTGACAAGTGCATTCAGACACAGTAAAATTTCATGGACCCACCCCTGGCAATTACTGCTGTCTTTTCCCAGCCCCCACCATCTCTTATTCTTAGTCTCTCTTGATCCCGCAAACATTTATGCACATGCTTAATTTTGCTACTGTGAGCAGTCCCATTGATATCCAGGGCAGTAAAAGATAAGCACCTGCATAAATATTTGCAGGATAATGGCTTAGAATGACTGTAAGATCCCTGAGGCAGGCATTCTCTTTACCGACTTGTAAAAAAAAACCAAAAACCTATGGCCCCTATGTGAATTATAACATGGGAAATTGGTACAATTAGAATTGTTAAATCTTCATAGAAAATGGCTGAGAGGTGACAGGAATTAACATTTAAGCTATCTCTGAGGTACTAAAACAATTAAGTGTGATGATCATCTGTTCAAGGTTATTCAATAAGCCAGAACTAATACTTGTAAGGTTTGAGAGAACTGAAAGAAGATTTTAAATGAGGTATTATTTTGCAGAAAAAGTCAAGAGCAAGAAGAGATATACAACAAGGATGACAAAGACAATCAAGATTACTTAAACTAAGTAACCATATAGATTTGAATAAGAGGTATACGATGATTTGGTTTTCATAGTAGCCAGCCTACGTTCAGGTGGCAATGGAGACCTGTCCAATTTGTTTATGCTCTCTGAGACTGTTATTGCAGTACTTTGGTACAAAAAGTTTAAGGGTTTTTAAATCTGAAAAATCTCTATGAAGAAGTGGGAATGACAATTCCTGGCAAGAAGGCTGGCTCATGTTTCTGGCACTTGATCTAAGATAAATATTAGTGTTTATTTAGGGGTGCAATTCTGCTTACAATGAAGTTAATAGGCAGTTCATCGTTGACTTCAATAGAAAGGCAATCAAGTCCTGTATCTCACTATAACTTATAAATCCTTTCAGGCAGAGGAGAAAGAGCATACACAACACAATTATCCTTGGTTCTGAGTCAAATTTACTTACAGATGAAAAAAATGAGAGTCCTGTGGCACTTTATAGACTAACAGATTTTCTTCGGCATAAACTCTCGTGGACTATAACCCACTTCGTCAGATGCATCACCGAAGAAAATCTGTTAGTCTATAAGGTGCCATAGGACTCTCATTGTTTTTTGCTGTACAACAGACTAACACGGCTACCTCTCTGGAAAATTCTTACAGATGAAGAATTTTAAGTCAAGATAGTGTAGATTTCTCTCTTCCAAATCACTTCAAATATTATAAAACTGATCATTTTTGTTTTTCATTTTAAAAAGAAATATGTATGATACACTGGAGTAATGCTCTGAAATAAATAAGATGAAATTCAATCAAGACAAATGCAAAGTATTATAGTTATGAAGGAATAATCAACTGCATAAATACAAGACAGGAACGGACTGCCTAGGATGGAGTACTGCATAAAAAAATCTGTGGATTTTAGTGGATACCAATCACCAATGTAATACTGTTGCAAAGAAAAAAGAAGCAAACCTCATTACATCATTCTGGGATATATTAGCAGGAGTTTTGTAAGCAAGACACAAGAAGTAATGTTTAAACTCTGTTCAGCCCTGGTAAGGCCTCAGCTGTAGAATTATGTCCAGTTCTGGGCACCACATTTCAGGAAAGATGTGGACAAATTGAAGAAAGTTCAGAGGAAAACAACAAACATGATTAAAGGTCTATAAACATGACCTACACGGAAAGACTGATAACAATGGGTTTGTTTAGTCTGGAGAAGAGAAGACTGAGGAGGACAAAACAACACTTTACATATGCATAAAAAGTTGTTAGGAAAGGGAACACGATAAATTGTTCTCCTTAATCACTGAGGCCAGAACAAGAAGTACTGGGTTTAAATTGCAGCAAAGGAGATTTAGGTTAGACATTAAGAAAAACTTCCTAATAAGTAAGAGTACTTAATCAGTGAAACAAATTACCTATGCTTAGGGTGGTTGTGGAATCTCTGTCATTGGCGGTTTTTAAGAACTGGTTAGACAAACGGGTAACAGTCCTGCCTTGGTGCAGGGGGCTATACTAGACAGTCTGGCGAGGTCCCTTCCAATCCTATACTTATATGTTTCTACAAACACTGAGCACTTAAAATTAAAATGGGCACATAAAGCCCCAGCACAGATCTTGAACAGTACAGCGTCCTGCACTGATGCAAAACAGCATAGAATAAATAATCCAAGTGTACAGCTTTTAGAACCAGACTCGTATTGCAACCGCATGCCTAAGAACTTCCCACAAAATGACTAATTGAACTAAATTATTCATACATATTCAAAATTCGTCTAAAAAAACTTCATCTAACAACAACAAATAAAAAGGGAGGCATGTACACTACTTACTCAACAGAGATTTTGTTTACATTTTGCTTTCAAGAATTTAATAACTACAGAAACAATCTATCAACCGCAGTCTTGAATAAGTAATAAAAGTTCAAAAAATAAAACACAGCGTAACTCTGGTTCCGGTTGGCAGCAGAGACATAAACAATCCTCAGAAAAGGGGCTGACACCATTAGGAATTTATTAGGTTTCTAATAAGTCATTCCTTTACAGTGTATAGTGGGCATTTACCTACCCTTCAAAACCAGCTAACATAGGGGTCAATGGTTTGGGGGTTTTTTTGGTTTGTTTTTTTAAATGTTATTTGACAAGTATTCTTCATTCTGAAAGGAAAGGGACAGATTCCAAAGGGGTAGCCCTGTTAGTCTAAATCAGCGAAACAAACAAGGAGTCCTGTGGCACTTTTAAAGACTAACACATTTATTTATGGCATGAGCTTTTCTGGGAGAAAAATCTCACTTCCATGGATGGGATTCTCTCCCACGAAAGCTCATGCCATAAATAAATGTGTTAGTCTTTAAAAGTGCCACAGGACTCCTTGTTTGTTTGTAAGGACAGAGTTTCTCCAGCAAAACCCATCTCCTCCCAGCCTCCCCTCTCGGTTTGGGGCTGAACAGACCAGCCAGTGACCCATTCCCACCTTCCCAGCCACCAAGAACCGCTCCGAAAGGGCCAGCGCCGATTCGCCCCTTGGCCGCGTGTAAACACAGCCAGCGGCAGCCCCGAGATGTCGGGGAGACGGCTCCGAACAACCAGCCTGCGGCGCCGGCTCCAGCCCCCGCGGGAGCCCAGTGACAGCGGCGATGACCTAAGCGGGATGGGGGGAGGCAGCGCCGAGGACACTCGGCTGCTGCCTGGAGGGGGCGAGGGTGGCACCGAGCCCGCGCGTCTCCGGGGAGGGGGCGCACGGCGGCGGCTGGGGAGGGAGGCGGCCCGGGGCCAGCCTGGCGGCCGGGAGGGAGATCCCGACCCGCGGCCACCCCGCCCTCACTCACCCGCTAGCCTCGTCCCAATGCCAACGCGCGCGGGCCCAGCCCAGCTCCGGCTGCTGCAGCCGCCGGCTCCGACTGCTGCCTCGCTCGCTGCGCGGCCGGGCCGGGGGGCGGGATGCGAGCGGAGCCTGCGCGCTGGCGCGGGAGCGGGGCCGGTCCTGAGGCTGCGGGTGCCCGGGCTCTGCCCAGCCGGCGGGGGGAGGAGGCCGGAGCGCTGCAGCCGCGCAGCTCCAGGGCAGGGTTTGACTCGGAGCCCCGAGGAGGCGGCCGGGGCTGGCGGAGCCGCACAGCAGCAGCGATACGTCACGGGCCGGGCGCGGAGCCCAGCGCTCTCCCCCTGCCCGGGGCGGGGCCAGTCCCAGAAATAGGGACACAATCGGCTGGGCTGAGCGCGGGGGTCCGCCTTTCTGAGCCCTGTCTGGCTGGGAGGCCCCATGCCGCAGTCAGAGGCAGTGTCCGGGGGGGCATGAAGCGCAAAAGGAAAGGGGGGAGCTAGGAAGGCAGGATATTGAATCACCGCGGGCTGGTTTCCCGGGGGATGATCCTGGACTGCTGCAGTCATAGGGTACCTCTATACTGGAGGCTCTGTTAAGTCTGCTTAACACGGTCGATTTAAGTCCACCTTATTAAATCCACTCCGAAAACTCCAGTCGACTGCCTGCGTCCACAGGGGCTCGGTGGACAGAGGACTGGCGCGTTGTGGGTAGCTGTCCCACATTGCACCGGAAAAGTGGCCACCTTCTCCCGGGCTACTCCTTTAAAATAGGAAGTGAGCACAGCACCTTCCCCATTGTGCCTGGCAAGATGGAGCCTGAGGAGATCGTGGACCTCACTGTGTTCCAGTGCTTTGCCAGGAGGATGCTCGTCACCTGCCGTCTATTGGCCGGCCTTCTCCTGCTATGGAGCAGGCTTCGCAAGGCAACCACCACTGCAGGGGCAGGATGCAGCAGGCTGACCTCCTCACCGAACCTGTAAGCTGGCACACTCAGGGTGCTCTCCAGGCACCATTGCATCTCGGCACATGAAACCAGCAATGACTGGTGGGACCGGATCATCCTCACCATCTAGGATGAGGATCAGTGGCTGCAGAACTTCCAGATAAGGAAGCGCACCTTCCTTGAGCTGGTCCGCAAGCTCACCCCAGTTCTGCAGCACACAGACACCCGACTCCAACCCGCCCTACCCATGGACAAGTGAGTGGCCGTCGCCTTATGGAAGCTGGCAACCCTGGACTCCTATTGCTCTGTAGCCCACCAGTTCGGGATTGAAAAGTCTGCTATGGGGGCTGCCCTGATGTAGGTCTGCAGGGTCAACCTTCAGAGGTGGTGTTATTAAGGAAGCGCTTAAGTCGACTTAATAAATGCCCAAAGTGGACGCAGTGGTCTTTAGGTTGACTAACCGTCCTTAAGTCGACCTAAGGCTCCAGTGTAGACATACCCATAGAGATCTGATTGAAGGAACCGGGTCCTTGTCCAGTCAGCTCTTTGTAATTCATACACGCTAAGGCCAGAAGGGAGCAATATGGTCATCTAGTCCAATGGTTCTCAACCGCTATGTCAGGACACATTACTGTGTCACCACACAACAGCAAGTGTGTCACAGAGACCCAGGGCAATGGCTGGATTTGGCCAGTGGGAGAAAGGCTGGTGTGTCCTGTGGGGCCCCGATATACCACCAAGGTGTCGCCATCCACCAAAGGTTGAGAACCACTGATCGAGTCTGAACTCCTGAACAAGGCAAGCCACAGAACATCACTCACCTCTCCTAAGAGGAAGGTGCACGCACTTACGCACATAGGTGGTGTCACCAAAACCAGTAAGTGTTCATACTTCATAGGTAATGAAACAGAGGCATTGAGAAGTGAAGCTACCCAACAAGGAGTACCTCTGTTTTCTCAAAGTGGTATTATTACGTTTAAAATCATCACAAAATTCCAGCATTTCATGACCTTGGGTACTAATAACCCTGACATTATAAAGAGTGAACTGTCAACATGCGTTTTACTCATTTTAGCTTTTGTGCGTGGTTAGCTTCCTTTTTGCAAGTCATTGTCTCACCCACAGATTTGTCAGAGTCACTCTAGTCTTGAGTACTCTTGGTAAGTTGCAGTATTGGGCCAATATGCCTCTGTGAAAAATATTGGCCTGATCCTTGTGGCCGTAGAGCCAGGGTGTCAAATATGCAGCCCGCAGGCTGAATGCAGCCCATGAACCTCTTCCATCCAGCCTGTGACTGCAGTCAATGGGCCCCACTCTCTCCCTAACAGAGAGAGACGTCTCGCATACCCAGTGCGCTGCAATGCCGCGAGAGTGTCAGGTCTCGACATCATGGAGCACTGGAGACTGAGTGCCACAAGACCCTACTCTCTCCTTAACAGAGAGAGAGTGAGATACTGTGGAGCACAGTTTTACATACACAGCACTCCGCAATGCCATAGTAGTTTGATTTATGGTGTGTACGGCCCACTTGAAGTACATTTAAATCAAATTTGACCCGCCATAGCAAAAGTGTTTGACTCCCCTTCTGTAGAGCCTCAGTGATGATGTGTGGCCAAGAACACAAGGATCCACATCAATGGCTCTCATTGCAAGATTGAGGCTTAGTTTGGGTTGCAATGGAATGTTTATATCATCAAAAGTTAATTGTTTAAAACTTCACAGTCTGTGGGCTTTGAAAGGGTTTACTTTATAAAACTTACTTATATTTGATTACGAGTGCCACTTTGAAGAGACGTAGGCTTTGCAGGAGGGTAGGGGCCGGTTTGTTTTTAAAGATTTAACAAAGCTGGTATTAAAAGTTTTCAGTACATTACAAATCAATGGTTTGCTGTGCACTTAATTAATTCTGTGCAGTGTCTGCAACCGAACCACTGTAGCATTGACCTAGAGTGCATGAGAACCAGAGTAAAACTGGCAGTAGAAGCAAACATGTGAAATGACTACTCAGTTTACAGTTAGCTGAATAAACAGCAAAAGTAACCAACCAACAAGAAGAAAAATATAAAAGAACTGTACGTAGCCGTTTTCAATGTTTTCCTTTTCTGATCAGATAGTCAGTCAGCCAGATACTCAGGTGCCTAAAGATGCAGAGAGACACTTAATGGGGTTTTCAAAAGCAGCTAAAGGTAAAAAAAAAAACCTTAGATTTAATAATTTCACTTGCTACTTGTAACCTTTAAAAATTATCACACTCTGAACGTTTTTTATCTACTATTTGAATGGATACAATACTGCCAACTCCAAGCATTAAAAAATCATGATCTGGTCTCCCAAGTCATGACATGTCAAAATGTAATTAATTTTACTTTTTTTTTTTTTTTTCATTTGTCTCTTGGGTTTTGAGCCCTGGGATTCATTCTACTTTTCTCTACAGCCATAAAGACTAGAAACTTTCTTTCTTTTCAATGAAAGTTGAGATTATCATGTAATCCCATAATTTCAGGAGCCGGGGCATTAAGAAAAAAATATCATGACATGAATCATAAAAATCACCGTTGCTGGCAACACTGGTGACAGCACTCCTCGTCTTTTTTGCTGAAAACAGACTAACATGGCCACCCGTCTGAAACTAAACTGCTTAATTGTCAACTCAAAAAGATCATGAACATAATATCAAGGGGTATGTCCACACTGGAGCCCTAGGTCGATTTAAGGACTGTTAAGATGACCTACAGACTGCTGCATCCACATTGGACACTTATGAAGTCAACTTAAGTCCTTCCTTAGGTCGACTTAATAACACCAACTCAGAAGGTCGACCTAGGGCGTAAGTCGATTTTATTAAGTCAACTTAAGCCAGTGTAGACGGGGAGTGCCCTTAAGTCCACCTAATTGGCCTCCAGGCTCCAGTGCAATGTGGGACAGCTACCCACAATGCACCACTCCTCCATCAACCTAGCACCTGGCAGTGTGGACGCTGGAAGTCAACTGGAGTTTTCAATGTGGATTCTCTAAGTCGACTTAACAAAGTCAATTTTAAGTCAACTTAAAGTTGACCTTGTTAAGTCAATTTAACAGAGCCTCCAGTGTAGACGTACCCAAGGATACTTAAATCAACCCCATTGACTGTCTTTGAGTCTTACTGTACATCAATCCTCCACAAATTAGAAGAGCTTGCCCAGAAATCTTGCTTTCTTACCCATGTCAATGCAAACATGAGAACCCTATTGCATAATGACTTGCAGAACCCGCCAAAATTACAATTCCACAACCCTCTAGGGAACTGCATCAAGACCCTTACCCTCAACTTTAATGCTGAGGCTCAACGGAAGGCCACATAGAGCGTTTCGATTGCTCAAAACAAACGGCTCATCACTGACCATGTTGAGGAATCACCGGGTTTTGATCTATCACATCAAGACACATCATGAGAGATGTGGACAAACCCTCTTTAAATGGAAAATGAGGCAAACATCTGTATACGACTGTGGTCACCAGTCACAAACAGTGGAGCACATCATATCTGACTGTCCCCTTTATTATTTCACCAGGGGCCTGAAGGACATTCACCCCACTTCAATGTTACAGCAATGTGCTGGCTATCAATCAACTTGTAATCATTTCTACCTACCCAAACCATACAAAAGAAGAAGATGGCAGACCCAAGCATTCAATGGCAGTTTGGTTGCAACTGACCAATTCTGCCAGGAATCCTCATAGTTCTGTGAGAAACATAATACATTTCGGGGTTGTATTGCCTTTTCCAGGTAATACACACAGGACTAAAAAATGGGAGGGGAAAGGAGACAACGTGTTCTATGTGCACTCCACCAAGCCTATGCTCATCTAATACAAGACTGAGTTTGCAAGCCCATATCAAGTCCATGTCTGCTGGAGCCTAACCCAGAGTGCTCTTCCCACATTCAGGACATATGGCGGGGGGAGGGGCATCCTATTATGGAAAAAGCTGGACCCCCTCCCCTTTCTATTCAGGAGAGAGATTTACATATACAGATGCCCCTCTATGCACTGAGCAAAGGGACACAACCTGACCTACAGGTACAAGGAAGAGCTTATAATAACTGAGATCAGAACACAAAATAGCATTTCTTTTTCCACTTTGTTTAATTTAGGCCAGTTAATGCCACCCTTGCTCGAGCCAAGTGGCAGCTGCTCTGCCCAGAGCCCCATTTAGCGCATAGAGTAAGCTATTCACCAGGAGTAAGGGTAGCAGAATCTGGCCTTTTGTGCATTTGACGTCACTGCACATAATCAGTTTCATTGTTCTCCCTGTATCTTCAACTAGTCATTCATTTTCCTCTTTAATCCTCATTGGTTTTCAAGATAGCGGCGTCAATTTTTTTTAACATATGTTTTTAAATTTGACCATGTTCCTTTATTACATAATCTTTGTGCACAAGTTTTACAGTGATAATGTTATAAACTGAGTGCTTAATTTATTCTAGGACTTGCCACGGCTGAACCTTGGCATCTCTACCTAGACTTGGCAGTTCATAGCCCCAGCACCTCTGGGCTCACCATGTCACTTATGAAAGTAAAAAAATGGCTTGAGCACTAGAACCTCTTCCATTACAAATGAAGCAGTGTATAAACCATATGCCCATTTTTAGAGTGCTGTATATTTTGTATTAAATATGACAATTTTAATGTAGATATTCTGCAGATGAAAGGCTTGGCTTATCTTTCTCACCCTTCAGCTCCTGGTCTGCAGCAAACAACACAAATACACAAACACACTTTTTTTTTTTGCATCCTGTCTTATCTTGGTTCCTTTCCCATCATAGAATAGCACAGTTGCTATAGTTAAAGCAAAACTTATCTGCATATATTACATTTTACCTTTAGGGCATTTATTTTATTTGTTGCCTTATCTCTGGATTCCCAATAATCAAAGGTTTTACTGCCTTGAAGGCTGAGGTTCTTGGAAAACATACCAGAAAACAAAGTGCAGAAGCATGGGACTTGATGGAAGTTCTCTGACTGATTTAAATAGAAGCAAGTTCAAACCCTGGGGTGTTAGCATTCTGAACAGTGAAAAGGATTCAGATCCCCATTGGAAATAGACTAGCTAGCTGTTTTATTGGTTATTACTTATAAAATAACTTCTCTGTTGTCTAGCTCAGAGAAAACCTCTCAGTGGTTGTAAATATCAAATGAAAATGAGCAGCACAGACGGGCATTTTCCTTAATGATAATTTCCTGGAGCCATTTTGTCTTGCCTTTAAAGGCATGTTGAGTTTATTTATGGCAGGGAAAAGAAACGGATGCCTTGATGGTGTGGGACTTTTCCTCTCTGCATTGTTTCCCATTTCCGAGGTTGTATTTGGCAGTAACTTTCCTCCAGCTAATGAAGAATACAAGAGCAATGATGTGCTGACGAGAGATTAATATTTTGCATACTTTGTGCCGGGTCTGTTAGCTGATGCCAGCACACAGGACACTGCACTATGTAAATACACTTGGCCTTGGAGGCCCTTTTAGATGTGACAGGCAAGTTTTGGGGGGTTTTTATTGAATTTATAATTCCTAGTAAATATGATTCTTTTAAAAGTCATATTTATAATATAGTTAACAAGATCAAATTCGGTGCTGAGTGTCTGCTTTTACTGAAGTAAATTGCAAAACTCACAGGGTATGTCTACACTAGAAAAAGTTACATCAACTTTGTTCAGTCAACTTAATAAGGTCGACTTTAAGTCGACTTAACAAAGTAGCTCCTTTTAAGTCGACTCTATTAAGTCAACTTAACATTGGACATAGACATCCACACTGGCATTAAGTAGGGCTACTCCCTGTCCACACCATCCTTAAGTCGACTTAAAAAGTGTGGACGCCTTAAGTCGACCTAAGGAGGGGTAGTTATTAAGTCGACTTAAGGAATTTCTTAAGTAGACTTAATGAAAGCCCAGTGTGGACATGGAGTAATTTAGGTCGACTTAAAGGTCCTTAAACCAAACTAAATTGCTAGTGCAGACATACCCATATTGGCTACAATGGGGGGCAGGAGCAGGCTCCTTGGCTATGTCTACACTTGCACTTTTAAGTCGATTTTAACTATGTCGACTTAACTAAGTTGATTTAAAGTCGACTTAGTTAAGTCGACTTAGTGGGTCTACACTTAACATTTAAGTCGACTTAAGGGGGAACTTACAAAGTCGACCTAGAGCGTCCACACTGGATACTCTAGGTCGACTTTGTGGGGCTAAGGGGACCTTGGGCAGGTCCACGGTGGCGGGGGGGAGCACCCCCTGTGTACAATGGGGCAAAGGGGGACAGGGACCCTGGCAGGGCAGAGCCCTGTGTGTGACACTGTCTGGATTTAGGGAAGCATTTATGATATTATTTTCTATGGATATCTCATAAATGCTATAATCCATAGGAACTATGTCATGTTTGGTAT
>ML685863.1:2288002-2316644 GCA_007922175.1 Pelusios castaneus | reverse complement strand
ATACCAAACATGACATAGTTCCTATGGATTATAGCATTTATGAGATAGCCATAGAAAATAATATCATAAATGCTTCTCTAAATCCAGATAGTGTCACACTGTGCCCACATACCCTGCCCTTTGGAGGCATTAGTCAACTTAGGGCTACCCCAGGGCTACACTGGCTTAATTCGACTTTAGAAAGTCGAATTAAGCCTTAGGTCGAATAGAAAGGTGGTTTAATAAAGTCGACTTAATTTTCATTAAGTCGACTTTATTTTCCTTAAGTCGACTTAAGCAAGCTGCTTAAGTCGACTTAAGCAAAGTGTAGTGTAGACGCAGGGCACATTAAGTCGACTTAAGCCAAGCTGAAGTCGACTTAATTTACAAGTGTAGACGCACCCTTTTATAGAAGGCCGCATTCTTGCAATAATAGGTTTATAGATACATTGGATATATAGCTTTTGCCTAAGAGATCTCATGGAAACATCTGTGTGTTGCCAAGTTGCTTCCAGAGCTGTTTTGGAGCCAGATTGCTCCCTAAGGAATTCTACAATTAAGACTTTTAAGAGATAAAGATTTCTCTCCATCATTAGAGACTCAATCCTGCAATTTCCAGGGATGAGCTGGCAATATGTTATCAGGGAGTTTTCACAACATTTCCTGTTCTCATTTGCCTGTGATAAACCCTGAGTATAATTTAAGAGGTGCACAGGTTTACAGAGAACAGCAATGAAGGACTAAACATTTGTATTCCCATTTAATTGAAATAAATTACATTCATGAATTGCATATTCTCATGAATCTAAATAAGGAAACAGATAAATCATCTAAAAAAATGAAATAAAACACACTTGCTGGAAATGTTTATAGTGTACTCACGTTTCTAAAAATCATAGAAGGTGAAATAAATTGAAGTTAATGACAGAATTCTCATTGGTTTAAATGGAGCTAGGATTTCACCCACTAAGAATAGTGATAATTCAGCAGATAGATTGTGCTCCCTGTGCCGTGTGAAACACTATATCTATCTTTAACACCCAAGCTGCATCCTTTATTAAACTAACACTTACTGCAACCTTAATCAGTTATTTGCATGATTAACTGCTCCAGGTGGAACCTTTGTCTATTAAAATATTCTGCAAGATGTAGGCTAACAATACATTGCAGGATTGATCCCTATATTACACTGCTAGTGCAATATCCAATGGGATTACTCACATGATTTTAGTTAAGCATGTGCTTAAATGCTGTGCTGAATGAGAGTCAGATTGCTCAGCCACTTACAGAACTACCGTATTTTTCGGACCATAAGATGCACCTGACCATAAGACGCACCCAGTTTTTAGAGCAGGAAAACAAGAAAAAAATATTCTGAACCAAATAGTACAGGTATACTAAAAGGAAGGGAAGAGAAGGGAAGGCAAAGAAGAGAAAAGGAAGGGAAGAGAAAGGAAGGCAAAGAAGAGAAAAGGAAGGAAAGAGAAAGGAAGGCGAAGAAGAGAAAAGGAAGGGAAGAGAAAGGAAGGCGAAGAAGAGAAAGAAGAGGGAAAAAAAAAAAGAAAAAGAAAGAAAGAAGCCGTGGCCGCTGGCGGCGGGGACCCGAACGCGGCCCCGGCAGAGCAAAGCAGACCCCGGCCCCGGAGGCCGATCCTGGCCCCGTGCCAGGAGGCCGAGGCTGTGCCGGAGCGGAGCCGACCCCGGCCCTGGGCCGGGAAATCGAGGCGGCCGGCAGGTGGGAGCCCGGCAGCCTGCCCCAGCCGCGGCCACCCCGCTGCCCCGGCTGCATGGAGCAGGCAGGCAGGCACGCATGCATGCCCCGGCCCTGAGCCTGCCTGCTCCGCCCTGGGGGCGGGGAGGGCCAGCCCAGAGGCTGGGCTCAGGGCGGGTCTGCCGCAGCAATGCCGCGGCAAAGCCGCAGCCCAAGGGGTTTGCAGGGAGCGGTGGGGGCTGTCGGCCTGCGCGGGGGTCCGTCAATGCTGCGCGGGGGTTGCGACGGCCACTGTGCGGCCGTGCGCCCGCGCAGCTTAGAGGGAACACTGCTTGCTGGACAGCATTCGGACTATAAGACGCACCCTCATTTCCCCCCCACTTTTGGGGGGAAAAAAGTGCGTCTTATGGTCCGAAAAATACGGCATATGAGACCAATCCTGCAAGTCAGAGGAAAAAGATGCAGAAGAGTCTTGAAAAACCAGTGCAACTAAATATAAATCTCTAAATAAAGGATAAACAACAAAACAGTAACAGTTTTACTAACTACAGAGTCATTAGTGGAATTTAAATCTAATGTATGGCCATGAAATTAAACTGGTTTACTTTAGTGTGCACAGTAGTAGAAAGAATTCAGGAACTTTAATTAAATCATCTATAACAAGAAGATTTATGAGTATAACTATTTGGAATCCCTGCATTGGCTTCCTTGTTTCACATCAAGTTCAAGTTTCCTGCCTTGACTGATAAGACTTTTCACAATGCTGTCCTTCACTTATCAGTTCTTGTCTTCTATTGTGTTACCTCCTCCCTCATGCCAGTGAGATCAGTTTTGTCTGTCCATTTGTCAGCTTCTCACACAAATATCTCCATGCCTTCATAAATCCTTTGCTTTCCCACTTCCTTGAACCCTTGTACTAATCTGTAAGGTTCTTGAACCCTTCTTCTTCCAATCTCTTGCTCAAAGCCAACCTCTGCAGTGATACATATAAATCACACCATCAAGGACAGATGGAAGTAACTGACCATTTATTTATGGTTTTTTTAAAGCAGGACTGTAACCTTCTCTCATATCTTTTACGTATTAGTTCTTTGGCTCAGATCCTTCAATATGAGTGTTCGAATGGACTGCTGTACCCACCTAAACCTTCAATAACTTTAATGGGACTCCATGCAGACACAGCAGTCCACTCACATGCAAAAAATAGCAGGCTGTGGCCCTTAGATTGTAACCTCTTGGAACTAGACCACATCTTCATTTGTATATGGATAGTGCATGGCACAACAGATCTGATTGGGGTCCCTGGGTGCTATAAATACTAACTACTAATAATGATTTTCTGAGAGGCTAGCCAAACTAATAATGGGTCCAATCCTGCCCCCATTGAGGACAATGCCAACACTCCCTCAGGCCCAGAATGTTTAACTTTTTAAATATCGTTGTTGGGTTGTATCTCACAGATAAGTTTCAATAACTGCAATCCTTTCATACCCTAATAAAGGGATTATATTTATTCTGTGAATACATATTGAAACTATTCAAATGTTGCTAGAAAGAAAATAAACCTCTATTTAAAAGCAAAGTTGAGAAGTGTTTTCTTTACAGATAAACAGAGATGTTTGTGTGGAGGAGCTCTGTATCTGTAAGTTTTAATAAGGCGGAGTTACTTTGATTGTGTTGTGCCTTTATTTTTACAATAAAAAGGAAGAAAACATTTGTATCAGTATGACAGATGTAATCCTTACCTGAGTACCCACTTAATTATACAAATGTATCCATCCTCAAACATCCTTCTTCCTGGTATCTCTCGCATCCTCACTTCTCTATCCTGAGCATTCTCTCTAAGCCCTGAAATGGCAACTTTCTCCTCCCAGGCACACTTCTATCCATAAAGGGAAGGGAATAATTGTAGGATTGGGGCCTTCAATCATAAGATCCTGGGGGCAGGGACCTGTCTTCTGTATGTTTCTATGAAACACCCTTCCCTCAGCCTCTTGCCTTGTTTTTCTTTCTCCCTTTCTTTTTGCCCACTTCCTGCGTCCTCCATCTTTGTCCCTGTCTCCCTTACCAGGGTGTGACAGATGGTGTCTCAAGCTCCCCCCGGACCAGGGGAGTGTTGGAACACTCCTGTCCTGTGCAAGCCCCAAAGTGTCAGGCCTTCACACTGGGTGAGAGTTTTCCCCAGTGCAGTGGGACCCAGCAACCCAGAACAGGAGGCAGTCCTGTAGCCTCCCTGGGTGCAGCAGGGCTTGCCAAGCACCAGTTGCATGCTGTCCAGCAGCCCTGAAGCCCCTCTAGGTGTGGCAGGGGTCACCAAACAGTAGCACTGGGCAGTAAAGTGGTCCTGAGGCCCAATTAGGAGCCCTGCTGAGCAGTAAATCAGTCCGTAAGAGACTCTGAGCATGGCAGGGCTGCCTCCTG
This sequence comes from Pelusios castaneus, assembly GCA_007922175.1. Taxonomy (NCBI): domain Eukaryota; kingdom Metazoa; phylum Chordata; order Testudines; family Pelomedusidae; genus Pelusios; species Pelusios castaneus. The sequence continues at coordinate 2,312,533 of ML685863.1, read as the reverse complement.
CTTCCCTTCCAACAGGTTCTGGGCATGAGTCTCAACCCTCTATTGTCCCACCCCATTCTGAGACTTCTGCTGGCCTTTTAACCCCCCTTTCTGCCAGGGTGGGTGCAGTGTGCATGATGGAGAGGAGCCTTTCTGACCACTCCGGAAGCTGAGGGCTCCCCCTCTGGCGGGAAGGGCTGGTACACTTCGTCAGACAGGGTCACACAGTAGCTTGCATAACTCCTGCCAACTTCGTAACTCCCCTTTATCATGCCGTCTTCATTGCATTGCACCAATGGGAAGTGTGTTCCAGTCAATGCAGGCTATGTCACTTGAGGGGGTGGCTTTATTAAGTCAAGTTCTGGATCGACTGAGCATGTCTTTACTGACCGCTCAGTTAATCTGGAAAAATTGATCTGGTGGCGGTGAATTGCCACTGTCAGTGTAGATGCATCCCAACAGGCAGATCAGGGCTATTTTCATACTGCTCTAGCCACTCTTAGAGCTTCCACAGAACATCTGCCCAGTTAGCTTTCGTCATGGCTGTCAGAGCAGCAACCACTGACCATACACGCTACCCTTCAATGAGAGTCCCTCTTCCATGTGCAGATTTTGGGCACAGTTTGGCTCAGTGTGCTGTAGGTCATGTGAGGGGTTTGTAGTGTCTTCCGAACCTTTCCTTCTTTTTCCAGACAGTTTTTAGGCCCCAATTCAGCAAAGCACTGAAGCATGTTCTTAACTTTTAAAACTATGCTTGGTCATCAAAGAAATGAAGTACATGCTTAAAGTTAAGAACACACTTAAGTTCTCTGCTGAATCAGGTATTTACTTGTTACTTTATTATAGCTGCAATGCTGCCTGGTTTTCACCTGACCAGAAATGTTGCAGAACAATGCGGTTTAGAGATATCAGAAAAAACTGAAGAGCAAACCAATATCACAATGTTTCTTTTTAACAGCTGGATTAGAATTGCTATGAGCAATAACACCTTGCTGCTGTAGATAATTCATGTTATATTTTCAGTTAGAAGAATGCCCAGTTATTTTTGCCTTACAAGAATTTCTACAGACTTCTATGTGACATTGATAAAAGCATGCTATCTAATGCCAAACAATGTAAATCAATTTTATTAAGGAAACAAAAATACTGGAAAGTACCTGCTTAAAGAAGGAATTTCTCTTTTGTTAGGCTTCATTGTTTTTGTTGCACATTAATAAATATTACCAGAAAAAAGCACAGAAATTTCATTTCCCTTGGGATGTCTCAAACTCTGTGGCACACGCAGTCAATGCTGAGCACTTGAGTTGGGATTTTGAAGGAGCCCAAGGGATTTAGGTATCCAAAATTACATTGAAATTCCATGAGTTGGATGCTTAATTCCCTTAGGCCCCTTGAAATTCCCAGCCATATTCTTGGCTGGAAGAGGTACTGTCATATACATGGTCCAATCCTACAAGCCCTTTATGTATGAAAAACTCATATATTTGAGTGAACTTCTTCTGGAACTAACTTATAACTTCTGCTACAGTTAATGGATGAGGATACTCAGCACCCAGCAGAGGCCTTTTGATATCATTTGTAATGTTCTTATTAAAACTAGCCAGATTCTGTGAGGTTCGGAGCAGCTTCCACTCCCACTGACTTAATGCCAAAGGAGTTCAAAACAAAACTGACTGGCTGGAATTTAGACAGTGCAGTAGGGACACAAACTATTTATATAGTGTGCATGCCAAGCTGCATACCATGACCCCATTTCTACACCGTACGTCTCAAAGTTTTCATGCAGTGAGAAAACCTTGAGCGTAGTATTCTGGCTCTTGAAAAAAAGACTATCCTGATCTTTAAAAAGTGACATATCAGCTTGATGGCTATTTTAAAATTTTATTATTATGTCCCAGAAAGATGACAGCAACTTTGAGCTCATGCTGGTCCCCTTGCTGTACCTGCAAGCCAGTTCATAGTTAAGTATGATGGACATTGGGTTGCTAGTCAAGCCCCAGGACTGAAGGTAATCAAAAATGGTAAGTGGGCTTCTCACCCATTTTGGAACATTCTGCAGAAATTGAGTCAAACTAATACAGCCAGAATAGTCCCAGGCACATTCTTTAGGGACGTGATGGATCTTAACCCCCATCACCTACAAGGTTAGGGATAAAACACTAGTTACTTATACTCTCCCCCGGCTGGTGGCTGATTAACTAATCGCCTCCTGGCAAAAAGAGGCACAGCTTGGCCTTGTAAGTAAACTGAGTGAGCTCAGTTGGAGAGGGAAGAACCAGGAGACAGGAGGTAGGGAATTCTCACTTTCTCTGGGAAAGGTGAGGTAGACAGACTAAGAAGGGTATGTTCGGTGCTACATGGTGGGCCCTGGCAAAAGAAGAATCAGATCTAGATCCCTGATTTTGGATGCTGCCAATTTAGACAATCTTAGCTGAAATAAACAAGGAGTCCTGCAGCACTTTTAAAGATTAACAAATGTATTTATTGCATGAGCTTTGAAGACAAGTGTCTGACAAAGTGGGATTTTAAATAAATTTGTTAGTCTTTAAAAGTACCACAGGACTCCTTGTTTGTTTTGCTGACCTAGACTAACACGGCTCCCCCTTTGGAACTTGTCAGCTAAAACAGTATTTCATTTTAATTTACCCAAGAGAATGAGATCATGTGTGAAATCAGGATATATTTTTTTACACTGTCTGGACAGCCAAATTTGAAGCTTTAGTTGCCAGGGTATGAATGCTTTTTGTTTAGTTGGTTGGCTTTTGTTTTAAAATCAACCGGCTTCTATTCTTTCAAAAGAAGGTTTATGTCAACTGTCATTGCCCATTTGCAGATGCCACCAGCCTCCCCTGATTAATGTGATTAGACAGAGCCATAGAGAATACCTACTCATTGGGCACTAGAATCAAGCGGAGGGTGTCTGGTCACTAAAACACTTTTAGCCAGCAATTTGCTATTGGATTCAAAGTACAGTAATGGAAAATAAAAATGAACTATAGCCCTATCTATTGCCTAGTAGGAACATTGATGTCAATCTTAGCTGTCCAGGCAGAACAGAGAGCACTTTAAAGACATGGGCTTGACCTGAAATTGCAATGCAGTGCAATGTGGCCATATGTGCTGTAATGGAGTTGAAACCAAACTTATATTTTAGGAATATGAAAACATTTTAGGGTGAGTCATTGGTCTGAGTATCGTGGCAAAAGTGACCACAGAGTTTATGCATAGTCTATACAGTGGCCTTAAAATGGCTGCCAAAATCTTTATTTTCCATTTGTTTTAGCTGAACTAAACACAGCCTTTAAACAAAATGCTACGCTTTCACGATAGCAGATTAAAAGTTTAGCATCATCATTAACTCCTGCCATGCTATAATCCTGTGTAAGACTCAGTGAACAGGCAGTATGATATACATTACTGGTTCAAAGGAAATAATGGAAATGCAGCTGTGCAATTGTAGGCATGGGTTAAAAAAGCCCACTATCCTTTTTCAAATCATTAGCAGTTACGATTCAGAGATCTAGCTAAGGATATATTTCAAGAGATAGAGAAACCTACTACAGGACAAGCCCAACAAGGAAAGCAACAGAACGCCACTGGTCATCCCTACAGCCCCCCAAGTAAAACCTCTCCAGCACATCAAGGCTCTACAGCCTATCTTGGAAGACGATCCCTCACTCACTCAAGCCTTGGGAGGCAGGCCAGTCTGTTTATAGGCAGCCCCCAACTTGAAGCAAATACTCACCAGCAACCACATACCATACAACAGTAACACTAACACAGGTACCTATCTCTGCAACAAACCCTGTTGTCAACTCTGCCCACATATCTACTCAAGTGATACCACCATAGGACGTAATCAAACCGGCCACTCCATCAGAGGCTCATTCACCTGCACATCTACCATTGTGATATACGCCATCATGTGCCAATAATACCCCTCTGCCTTATATATTGGCCAAACTGGACTATCTGTATGCAAAAGAATAAATGGACACAAATCAGACATCAAGAATGGTAATATTCAAAAACCAGCAGGGGAAGATTTCAATCTACCTGTAAAAGACATTCTGTAAAAGACATGAAAGTTACAGTACTTCAGCAAAAAAACTTTAGAAACAGAGTTCGGCTTGAAATTGCAGAGCTGGAATTCATATGCAAACTTGACACCATCAGACCAGATCTGAATAGGGACTTAGAATGGCTAACTCACGACAAAAGGTAATTTCCCCTCTTTTAACATTCTCACTTTCTCATCTATTGTTGTTAAAGGCCCGCATCCACACTGTTTGAATTAAACACCTTGTTTGGTCTGCTGAAATAGACTAACAGACTACCTTCTTGTAGTCAAATTCCAAAGGGGTAGCCATGTTAGTCTATTGTAGAAAGACAACAAAGTCTTGTGGCACTTTTAAAGACTAACAGATTTATTTATCGCATGAGCTTTCGTGGGAGAAAATCCCACTTCGTCAGACGCTTTGAAGATAGGAAAGTTACAGAGTGGGAGGAAATTAAATGCAGTGGAGTGTATGACATAGCATCAGGGCAGGCTGTAACAGCAAATCAAAATAGGTGTTAGGATTCAAAACACTGGGGAACAGCACATAGAAGAGGGGGAGGTCAAATCACTTGCTGTAATGCGAGAAAAATCCATAGTCCCTGTTTAACCCCAAGACAACTGAGTCAAATTTGCATATAAATTCGAGTTCTGCAGTCTCTCTTTGAAGCTGTGATTTGTTATTCATCTGTTTCAACACAGCTATTAACAATTCGTCAAGGGAGTGAGCAGGGAGATTGAAGTGTCAAAGTGGGATTTTCTCCCACGAAAGCTCATGCAATAAATAAATCTGTTAGTCTTTAAAAGTGCCACAGGACTCTGTTGTCAGACTACCTTCTGGAACTGTTTGAATTGACCTTGTGACTCACCCTTCTCTGCATGTGTATATATACCTAACATACTGAAATTTACATTTCATGCATCTGATGAAGTGAGATTATGCCCACGAAAGCTTATGCCTTAAATAAATTTGTTTGTCTTTAAAAGTGCCACGGGACTCCTTGTTTGTTTTGCTGAAAAAGACTAAAATGGCTACCCTTCAGGAACTTGTAGCCTTCAGAGAGTATTTCCCAACACTCAAAATGCAAATGGGCAGACTTACTGTGTATACCTAATCAGTGTTACTGTTCACACCTCACTTGTTCACAAAGTTAAAAGTCATTGATGTCATGGCTAAATCTGTCAGCTAAGAATACAGATGGTTTTCAGAGCACAAATAAAATCATTTGAAAAAAATGATTATTTGACTTTGTGTAGCAGAGGAACCAAAAATGTTGAGAATGGAATACTACTTCCTGACTGGACTGAGGGAATGGGATTATTTCAGTGTTTCCGTGCATTTGCCTGAAGGAAGCTGCATCACTGAAGGATGTGATTGATTCCGTTGGGAAAGTTTAAGTAATTTTTCTGCTGCAGCAAGGAAACAAGACGTGAGCTGGAACTTTTGTGAATTATTCCAGAAAAAAGTCCCCACATAAACCTGTTTGCAAGGTTGTATTTAATCAGAAAACTCTCAGACGTTGTTTGAAGTTTCCTTATCTACTCATGTGTTACTTAGCTCTGCCTCCACAAACGTCACATTGCCAAAACCCTGACTCTGGCAACTTGAAGTTTTTGGGTTCTTAAGAGATTCTCCTTCAGATCTTTAAAACTTTTGGAAATCACTGAATGCTCGAGCTCTACAGTGATCAAATTATGCCTCTCAGCAGAGATCGGTAATAAAGTATCCTTAGAAATATAGGATCTTTGATAGAAGAGGAGAATATCCTGATTAAGAATTATCTGCTATCTCTGACAAGAAGATTTTTTTGTAAATATGTGTAAGCAAAGTCTGAGTGTTTTAGGAGAAAGGGGGGCACTTTATTTGCATGGGTTTTGTAATTGCATGAGTACAATTAAGTACTTAGCCTAATTTCATGTTATGTGGATAAACCCACCTTGGTGCTGGGCATGATGGGAAATTGTTAGTATGGCTGGTTTGGATTACAAATCCCTTTTGTTTTAACTGAAGGTGGAATAAAATATTGTCTTCTGATTGCATATTGCCCTTGACTGTGTGAACTGTTTAGCCTGTTCTGATGAAAAATTCACACTCACCTAAACAGAGCTCAAAAGAGTGCCAGAGGGAGGCTCAGCATTGTAAAGCAGGAGGGACTGAGTCAGGGGCTTGCTCCTGGGTTTGTACCAGCTCTGACAAAGGGCTTCTCTCAAGCAATGCTTAACTTTCCTCCCATTGTTAAAAGATAGAGTTAATTATTCCTTTTTGAGTCTTTTCTGGTTTTGGAGCCTTCAGTTTGCTGACATAGATGACTCCCCCTCTGGAACTGTTTGACTTGGCCTTATGACTCACCTGTCTCTGCAAGTATATATACACCTAACACACTGTAGTTTCAGTTCCATGCATCTGATGAAGTGGGATTATACCCATGAAAGTTTTTGCAATAAATAAATTTGTTAGTCTTTAAAAGTGCCACAGGACTCCTTGTTTGTTTTGTTTGAAGTAGGGACATTGCTCCTCTGTCAGTAGAAAGCGTTCCCGTGAGCTGAAATCACTCTAAGACCTGAAATCACTCAAGAGACTGGAAACCCTGAATGACAAACAGCAGAGAGGGGGCTTAATTAAGTTAATTTGAACTAACTAAAATTAGTTTGAATTAACTAATTCGAACTAACTTTGGTAAGTGTAGGCATAGCCTAGGAGTCTAATTCTGTTCCCACTGAAGTCGATGAACATTTTGCCATTGACTGCAGTGGGAGGGGATTCGCTCCCTGTTTGTAGTGTGATAACAGTAACATGAGTGCAGTTAATTACCCCAGATTTTTTTTACAAAATAGCAAAAACATCATAATTTCCCTTCAGATTTTTTGTTTGTTTTTACTTTTGTTGTTGTGAAGTGGTGGGAAGTTGAATGTATGTTGGAACATAACATCCTAAAATAGAGTTGTGCCTTGGACACAGAGAGCTGACTCATTTGTGTAACTTCCTTTACTAGTTCATGGAAGAACTATGCAGCTGGTACTAAAAAGGCATTACGGAGGAAGAAACCAATGGTACCATTTTCTCTCTTCCAAATGCCTGGAGAGAAGGTCGTTCTGCTGTCTATTCATTGCTCCTTACTCGTTTGGACTCAGCACACACATCCTGTTGTGCTTTTTACTCTATATGCTCCTCAGGGTTTCCGAAGAATAAGTGATTCAACAAATAAAAACTTACTACTAGGCTTGCCAACTGGGAAGAGTGAGGGGGAATAGATGGAGGCAATTGTTTTTAAAGGGTGCTGGCAAATGATAGGATAGATATGTATCCTCCTCACTTCCACACACCCCCTTCCCTCAAAGCTCCTCCCTTCCAACTCCACTCTTCACCTGAGCAGAGCTTATTTATTATATGTCATACAAGTTCCTGCATGTCTTAGGAGGCGGTATCTGCTTCCCATCAGTAATCTCCCTGGGAAGTCCAAAGGACCTGGGAAGCTGAGTAGCAGATACTGCTTCCTCGGCCACCTGGTAACCTGTGTGGCACATAATAAATATGTAAAAACTTCTGGCAGATGCCCACTTGGACCTCAGCCATCCCTTTCTAAGGGGTCCATTGATGGTTCTGCCTTGGGGCCCAGAATTGCTGTCAGTGGGCATCCTTACTACAGAAATTTAGCTTTTCTCCTCATGGAATATTACCATTTCCTCCTTGTCTGACTCTCTATATTTCTCCTTTAATTCTATGGATTCATCTCTCAACCTGCCAATGCCCAAATATGAGATAGGGAATCATATGGCACTTTATTTATTATACAAATTTATTTATTGCATGAGCTTCTGTGGGAGAAAATCCCACTTCGTCAGACGTTTTGAAGATGAGGAATTTACAGAATGGGATGAAGTTAAATGCAGAGAAGTGTATGACATAGGATCAGGTCAGGCTGTAACAGCAAATCAGAATAGGTGTTGGGATTCAAACACTGGGGAACAGCATATAGAAGAAGGTGAGGTCAAATCACCTGTTGTAACGAGAACAAAATCTGTAGTCCCTGTTTAATGCTGAGGCAATGGAGTCGAATTTACATATAAGTTCCAATTCTGCAGTTTCTTTTTTAAGCTGGGATTTGTTATTCATTTGTTTGAGCACTGCTATTAATAAGTTGTCAATGGAGTGAGCAGAATTCCCCTATTGGTTTTTGAATATTGTGATGTCTGATGTCAGATTTGTGTCGATTTATTCTTTTGCACAAAGTCTGTCCTGTTTGTCCAATATATAAGAGGCATGTCCACACTCAAATTTTAAGTCGACGTAGAGGGGACCCTACAAAATCAACCTAGAGCATCCACACTGGGACAGGTCCACGGTGGCGGGGGGGCACCCCTTGCCAGGTGCCAGGGGGCTCAGCCTTTGCCCCATTGTACCTTGGTACAATGGGGCATAGGGGGACAGGGACCCTGGCAAGGCATTGGGGCAGGGTGCCCTGCCCTTTGGGGGGCATGCCAAGCTGTGGCTGTGCCAGCCACCCTGGCAGGGAGGGCAGTGGGGAAGCCCTGGAGCCCCCTAAGTCGACTTAAAGTTGACTTAGGGCTACTCCATGTCTACACTGGCTAAGTCGACTTTCTAAAGTGAGGTTTAGTATGAGGTTTAAAATTAGGTTTAGTAAAGTCGACTATTTTTCCTTAAGTCGACTTAAGGAAAGTGTAGTGTAGACGCAGAGTAAATTAAGTCGACTTAAGCAAGCTTAAGTCGACTTAATTCACAAGTGTAGATGCACCCATTATGTTTATCTCCCATCCTCTATGTGAGGGAGGTATTCCCTGACTTTCTAGAAACGAAGAGCCCGATCTGAATGGTCCAGCATCCATGAATGTGGAATGAGACTGAAAAACCTTAAAGTAACCTGATTTTACTCAGGTATCTTCCTTTCTCTTGAAAGTCCCTCCACAACAGGATTATTCTATTATGACCATGTGGAGAAATTTACTTCATCACGGATGTAAAAGTAGGTTAAAGGGCTTTTGTTTCCATAGCTTTTAGTCTGGCATTTTTCCATGAGCATTTTACAATTAAGACAAAAAATATACAGATATATATGCAAACTAACTACAAGTCAGGTTTCCTATTAGGAATACATTTAGCACTCAACAAGCTGAATAGACCCACAGCAACCTCTTTTTCAACTTGAACAACTGTGATTTTGGAAGTAAGGTTACTGAAACAGTTCACATCTATGTATGTGTTCCACATACTTGTATTACTATCAGCGACTTCCATGTGCTTTGTAATAATCATGGTATTTTATTTATACCGGGCTTAGCTCCATAGAAACTGAGCACTTAATATTGTAGGTATGCAATTTACATTGATACTAGCTTTTTTTGTCTTGTGGTGTAAAGAGAAACCCTGCAGTGAAGGTTTGAAATGTAGCTCTAAAAGAATAACAGACTTGAAAAGTCATTTCAGCAGTTTTAATTGCCAGAGAGTGCTGCATTTATCAACCTTGATGAATTGAGCAAAGGAAAGCTGCAGATTAAGATTTGCTTTTGTTTGGCTCAAAATCAACTATGTATTTAAAAGACATAGGGCAGGAAGGTGAATTTGATGAGGTTGGAATAATAGTCAGTAAACGGAATAAGCACTCTCACCAAGAGTTTTTATGTTATAAAGTGAGAGTCCTGAGAAAGAACAGAGAAACAAGTGATGTAGGTGGTGAGAAAAGGGAGTAAGTAGGTAATGACAAAATTCTTCTGCTAAAAGAGTAAACAGGATTAGCCCGTAACTAATCTGTGAGGTGACACCCAAATAAAATAATAAGGGAACAGGAGGAAACTGAAGGACAGTAGTGGGTTTATGATGGCAACATCACCAGTGAGGTTACATAACAAGAGTAAGGACATGTTTACAATACATTTCACTGCAGTTTTTAACTACAGGACTGAATCCTATTTAAACATGGTTCTTGATAGCAAGGGTTTCCCTGCCCAGTGCATTGCAAGTTATAGCATGCACCCCTTGAGCAAATAAAATGATTTTCCTAGTCATGTCTGTACCTCTGTTTAGTAAAATGCTGTACGCCATACATGGTTTCACAGCCACATGGTGAAACTGCTGTTTTCATGCACCCCTTAATATCTCTCTTGTCCAGTGCCTATTAGCCCATACCCACTGAAATACACACTCGCATTCCAAAACTCTGAGTATCTTCAAACAGATGTCAGTAATTAAAATAAACCACCACCAACCTGCCAAAATTCCCTTCCACCAAATTACTGTGCTGCAGGGCAGTCCTGTTCAATCCTGGAACTGTGGCAGATTAAGAGTCCCATAGTGAGATTCTCTAAAATGCTGCATGCGGCTTGCAGTGCCATGGGAGTATAGCTTAAATCTTTGGGCCCTCCTGATCCTGGGTTCCCTATTCACTCTCCACACTAGTCATGATTGTATAGACCTCTGTCCCATCTCTCCTTAGTTGTCTCTTTTCTAAGATTATTATCTACCCCTTTCCTAATGGCTCCTTGATAGCTTTTTTGGACTGCCACTGCACATGGAGAACTTATTTTCAGGGAACTATCCACAAAGACTGCAAGATCTTTTTTTTGCATAGTAACAGCTAAATTAGACTCCTTCATTTTCTGTATATAGTTGGGATTATTTTTTCCAATGTGCATTACTTTCATCTGCCATTTTTATCACCTGATCACTCAGTTTTGAGAGACCCCTTTCTAACGCGTCACAATCAGCTTGGAGTTAACTCTCTGGAATAATTTTATATTGTCTGCTAATTTTGCTACCTCACTGTTCACCCCCTTTTTCCAGATCATTTATGAATATGTAGAACAACACAGGTCCCAGTACAGACCATGCTTAATTTCTACTGAAAGAGGTGCTGGGGCTCAAGCAGGTTTTTTTACATTCATAACTAATTCAGCAAACCCAGAGTGCCGGGGATAAGAACTGCCAACCCTAGAGGTGTCAGGGATCAAATTAAGAACTGAATACAGATCCTTGGGAGATCTCACTGTTTACTCTTTCCATTATGAAAACTGACCATTTATTCCTACCATTTGCTTCCTAATTTTAACCAGATAGAGTGCGTCTACACTTGTAAATTAAGTCGACTTAACCTTGCTTAAGTCGAATTAATTTACTCTGCGTCTACACTACACTTTCCTTAAGTCGACTTAAGCAGCTGCTTAAGTCGACTTAAGGAAAAATTAAGTCGACTTTATAAAACCTCATTTTAAGTCGACTTTGCTGGCTAAGAAAGTCGACTTAGCCAGTGTAGACGTGGAGTAGCCCTAAATCAACTTTAAGTCGACTTAGGGGGCTCCAGAGCTCCCCCACTGCCCTCCCTGCCAGCGTGGCTGGCACAGCCACAGCCTGGCGTGTCTCCCCAAAGGGCAGGGCACCCTACCCCTATGCCCTGCCAGGGTCCCTGACCCCCTTTGACCCATTGTACCAAGGTACAATGGGGCAAAGTCTGAGCCCCCTGGCAGTTTGCAAGGGGTGCCCCCCCCCGCCACCATGGACCTATCCCAGGTCCACCTAGCCCTTAGAAGTCGACCTAAGCGTCCAGTGTGGACGCTCTAGGTCAATTTTGTAGGGTCCCCTCTAAGTCGACTTAAAATTTGAGTGTGGACATGCTAAGTCGACTTAAATTAACAAGTGTAGACATAGCCATACTTATCCATGAAAGCACCTTCCCTCTTATCACATGGCTCCTTAGTGTGCTTACAAGCCTTTGTGTTGGACCTTTTCAGCAGCTTTCCAAGTATACTATGTCAACTGGATTATTCTTATATACATGCATCTTGACTCCCTCAAAGATTGGTGAGGTGTATTTCCCTTTACAAAAGCCATGCAGACCCTTCCCCAACATATTATGTTTATCTATATGCGATAATTCTATTCTTTCAACCAATCATTTCAACCAGTTCGCCTGGCACTAAAATTAGACTTAGCAGACTATAACTGCCAGGGTCACCTCTGGAGCTTTCTTAAAATCTCAGCTTTACATTAGATACCAACTGGTACCAAGGCTGATTTAAACAATACGTTACATATACCAATTAGAAGTTCTGAAATTTCATATTTGAGTTCCTTGTGAACTCCTGGGTGAATACAATCTGGTCCTGATGACCTATTGTTTAATTTATCAATATATTCCAAAATTGACACCTCAGTTTGGGACAGTTCTTCATATTAGTCACCTAAAAGGAAGGGCTCAGGTGTGGGGATCCCCCATATCCTCTGAAGTGAAGACCAATGCAAAGAATTCATTTAGCTTCTTTGCAATGGCCTTAGGTGCTATGTTAACACCCTGATCATCCAGTGGCCATACTAACTATTTGGCAAATTTCCTGCTTCTGATGTTCTTTTAAAAATTACTGTTAGTTTTTATGTTCTCATTATATCTTTATACTCGACTTGCTGGAGTTTATGCTCCGTGCTGTTTTCCTTCCAATTTGACTTCCAATGTGTAAAGGATGCCTTTTTGCCTCTAACTGCCTCTTTTATTCTGCATGCAATTTTCTGATTTGCTTTTTCTTTTTTTAACTTGGGGGTATACATTTAGTTTGAGCCACCATTACAGTGTTTTAAAATAGCCTTCATGCACTTTGCAGGCATTTCACCCTTGGGACGCTTCCTTTTCATTTCCATTTAAGGAGCTTCCTCATTTTTGTATACAAATTCCAAAGGGGTAGCCGTGTTAGTCTGTTGTAGAAAGACAACAGAGTCCTGTGGCACTTTTAAAGACTAACAGATTTATTTATTGCATGAGCTTTCGTGGGAGAAAATCCTACTTCGTCAGACACTTTGAAGATGGGAAAGTTACAGAATGGGAGGAAATTAAATGCAGCGGAGTGTATGACATAGGATCAGGTCAGGCTGTAACAGCAAATCAAAATAGGTGTTAGGATTCAAACACTGGGGAACAGCACCTCACCCTCCTCTATGTGCTGTTCCCCAGTATTTGAATCCTAACACCTATTTTGATTTGCTGTTACAGCCTGACCTGATCCTATGTCATACACTCCCCTGCATTTAATTTCCTCCCATTCTGTAACTTTCCCATCTTCAAAGCGTCTGACGAAGTGGGATTTTCTCCCACGAAAGCTCATGCAATAAATAAATATATTAGTCTTTAAAAGTGCCACAGGACTCTGTTGTCTTTCTACAATAAACTAAGATGGCTACCCCTTTGGAATTTATCTATTATCTGGGCATGACTATAAACAAACCATACAAACACTTATTTGTTCGCATTTTAAAGCATCTCTCATAACCATATCATAGGTTGACTACTATACAAAGTTATTCCCTCAACTCCCAGTCTCCACTTCTTCCCCCTGGGCAAACCCAGCACTCCACAGGAATCATAGACCCTTTGGATTAGACTCGACCACAAGAGTCATCTAGTCTAACTCTAGCTCCCCCCACCACTGTTCTTTTTTTTAAGACTAGCATTTATTTCCTTTTATAAAATATGCATTGTCAGTCAAGTATTAATAGGGTAATATCATTAGCAACAGTTTACATGGTTCCAAGATATTATGCAGTGCTTCAGTTAAATATTTAAAGATAATTCACCAGGGTAATGGCCAATTTTCAGATTCAGGATTAGAAATGCAAGTCATGAGCTGTGCAAAACAAATTGCAAGTTAGAGATTAATAATGCCATAGTGATTTTATGGAAATGACAGAGTCTTGATACAATTTGTTAAACTTCTGATCATGAATAATTTTATATAATCTATAAAAGTATTAAAATACATATTTTCTTAAAAATACAAATGGGACAGTTTATACCTAAATAAGACATTTTTAGAAAGGTAGTAAAAAATAAATACACACGAAGGCATTTTTTCCCTAGCAGGACTGCAGTGTTACAAGACTTCTTATTCTACTCAAAGTACACAAAGCAGAATCTTTTGAAAACTAAGTACCACTTGTCATCTAAGAGTAAAGTGCAGTACGTACCGTATGTATTCATACATGACTTCATCTTGTCCTGCTTGGAATGAATCCTCAAGACATATTTTGCATGCAGAGCAAATGAGCTCTTCTTATACTAGTCTTTGTATGGGAGAAGAGAAATGGTGCTGCAGAGGTGGCGGAGATACTCTTCTTTGTAGAAGGGGCGCAACCTATATGCAGAGAGTTCCTTCCATGTATGGAGCTAAGCAGAGAGTCTGGACCCAAATATCTATTCCAGTAGGTGCATGTATCTATTCTACTAGATACCTTACACATACTTACTGGACTTCACTGTGAACAATTTAAATATTGAAGAATATTAATTTTTCTTTCTTTTTCTAAATGTTCCCTCTTTTTTAGGCTTGCTATTTAAAAATGGGTTTCTCCTTTGCTTTTTTAACCTTCTCTGTTCATGACCTTTAAAACAATAATTGGTAAATAAAGCCTCAGCTGTCTCAATCCAGCTGGCTGGCAACCTGCAGAGCTGGAAGAAAGCCAAAGTAAACTTGGATCATGGTTGTGTAAACAAATATCAGCAATACCTTGACAATTCTTCCCAATTATTCCATTTCACCTGCAGGATTATGGCTGCCAGTTGCCTCCCAAATTGCTGCAATGTCAATGTCACTGCTGGATTTATGTAAGGAACAGAAGTGGGAAGTGAAACCAACAGCATTTGCTCTGGGCTGCTGTGCAAAGGGGCTGTTAGTTCGTGCATACCAGCAGGATGCCATCAGAACCTGAGATACAGGCAATAATTCTCCTGCAGCCTGCCTTCAGGCAAGCAACAAAGCAGGATCCTTCTTCCCTTGTATTCATAACAGCACTAGATAAACTGCATGTTTACCAGGCAGCTCTATGCACTCCAAGGAGGTGTGGTCCACCAGCAGGGGCTGAGATATACAGCCCGGTAGCAAACAGCAGCAAGCCCTAGGCTACCTGTGAAATCCTATCGTTGACCAGAGATGGACAAAAGGAGTCTTCAGGACTCTGGGTTAAAATTCTCCCAGCAGCTGAATGATGGATTAGGATGATTTCCCTGCCTTTGCTGGAGTCATCCTCTCTCAATGTAACTAAGCTTCACTGAAGCTCATAAAAATGCTTCTGAGGAATGTATTCTTTGCTTTTGGAATGGACCGTATTGCACAAATGGTAGGTATTGCTTTTCTCCGTGGTTATGAGGTTTATCTCAGGGTAAAAAGGGAGGAAACAGTGTAAGACCATTTCGTTGAAGTACTGGTTGCATAACTGGTTTGTTAAAATACAGGTTGCATAGCAGCAGCCTACCAAATAAAACACGCACCTGGTAGCATTTCTGTTCTCCTTTGCAGCATCTGCCAGGGCAGAAGCTAGCCTTTACTCATTATATAATATGTAACATTAGAGCAGGGGCCTAGGAGCCAGGGCTCCTGATTTCTAATCACAGCTAATGACTCACTGAGTGTCCTTGGGCAGGTCTCCAAAATTTATATTTTCAAGTTTATCATAATGGGGGCATGCATCAGTTTTTGGGAGCCCATCTTGAGATGTCTGGGACATGTTTTCAGAGTTTTGAGCACCTGCAGCTCTTACTGATTTTAAAAGGACTGCAGCCTTGCTCCTCCATATCTGTCTTTCTTCTGTTTATAATTATTCCACTCCTCTCTCTTGGCAGCCATTTGCAATCACACCTGAACTCCAGCCAAGAAAGTAAGCAAACACCTCCCTTTAGTACTCAATGCTAGAGGAGTTAATGGACTTTCTCCACTGGGTGCTCCCTAAGTGGTATGGTCTGAGTATCTACCCCAAATTCCCAGCAGCTAGCACTGCCATTAGGAATGAGATCCTCACACTACTATCAAAACAAGAATCTCTTGTGTGATCAGCATAGCAATATGCAGCTAGCTGATCAACTAGTGTCAGGACCTGTGCTTTTCTCTCCTAAGATGGACAATAGGAACTTGATGCACCAAACCCAGATTCGAATCCTGGTATGTTCTCCTTCTTTCAAGCCATCCTCCTCTCTTATAATGAGTTTTAAAGGCTGTGTTAAAACTGAGGAAATCTCTCTATGTATCAGATATGCCTGCATCTTTCGCAGGCCTCAACAAATCAATGTTTCTGGTTGCCATGGTGACCAGTTTTAGTAGCCTGTCATCTAGCTCCACTGCAGAAATTTAATGTAGGAGCATCCTCTGGTGACCAAAAGTAAAATGGCTAGAACCTAGCTGTGAGCCAATTTTGTCCACCCTGATGTATCAGTATGTTACATGTGCAGTTTCAGCACATGCTAGGTTCCCATAACATGATCAAAGTCTCCTAGCATTTTCTCATCATATTTGGAACTTAAATTTGCCTTCAGTGTTTCAAAGGAACCCTAAGTTCTGCAGTAAATGTGTTGAGTGCTGAAACAAGTAAAATGATAAAAGCCACATTAAATTTTTTACTCCCCAAAATGACCCTTATTTAACCTGTCTTGAGGCACACACCTAATTAATCATACTTCTTTTGCTTCTTTTTTCAATAAGAAAACAAGCTCAGCTGACTTAGACTGGCTGTGTTCCTCAGCACATCAGGCAGAGGCCTGAAGGGTACTCTAAATCCGTGGTTTCCAAACTTTTTTTCATGGGACCGAGTTGAAAAAAATAATTTATGCCCATGACCCAACAATTACATCTTTGAGCAATGCATTCCAGTCTTTCGGTAGTGGCAGCAGGGGAAGCCGTGACCCAGAACCTGAAGGTCTGCGACCCAGTACTAGGTCCCGACCCTAAGTTTGAAAATCACTGCTCTAAATTACACTAACTGCCAACAGTTCAAAGGGGCCAAAATGGCAGCTAAGGATCAGTGGCTATGTCTACACTACAAAAAGTTAGGTTGACTTTGTTAAATCCTTTGTAAAGACCTAAAGTCGACCTTATTAAGTTGACTTAACAAAGTGGTTTCCCTGAACGGGGAGTTAGTCCACTTCGTTAAGTCAACCTAACTGCCCTTAGGTTGACCTAATAAAGTAGACTTAAGCGTCCACACTGTGCTTAGGTCAACCTAAGGAGTCGACTTAAGGGTAAGGTCGACCTAACCGGCGGTTCTTATTAGGTCGACCTAAGCTTTCATTAAGTCGACTTAAGGAATTTCTTAAGTCGACTTAATGAAAGCCTGGTGTGGACAGGGACTAATTAGGTCAATTTAAGCTTCCTTAAGTCGACCTAACTTACAAGTGCAGACATAGCTGGTGAGTTGTAAGGAAACCCCAATAATCTCCCTTTTCCCCTTAAACTGGCAGAGTATGTTGTAGGAGCTATAACACTAGCTCCATGCCACCAGCCAATCCCATTGTCACTCTGGTGATTTTATGGTGACTGGTTGCATCCCCACAACCAGATTCTGCTCTCAGGGCAGTGGAGAAAGGTCATGCCCCATCTAAGGATATGACCCTCCATCTCAATTGGTCCAGCAGGAGAAGCAAGCACCAAAATCTACGACTCACTAAGGATGATCGGTCAACAAGTCCTCAAATATTTCAGTCAAGGGACTGTTAGTATGAGCCTCCCGATCCAGCTCACTAGAAGCACATGGTGATATCACTTACAGTTAAGGCAGCCTCGCTAGCTAGAATGCAGTTGAAATGCTTTTCACTCTGAGGGAGACGTAAGTAATTCATTCCTTATTTGTGACAACACTCGTTCACACTGTGAACCAATTTCTCTCTTGCTGAGGCATATTTTACACTATATAGAATCCATGATAAAAGATTGTGATAATCCTAATTCCTTGTATTTCCATGGGCTAACAGGGGAG
The DNA here is from genome assembly GCA_007922175.1 of Pelusios castaneus. Taxonomy (NCBI): domain Eukaryota; kingdom Metazoa; phylum Chordata; order Testudines; family Pelomedusidae; genus Pelusios; species Pelusios castaneus. Next base: position 2,294,762 of record ML685863.1, on the reverse strand, counting down.
GGAAATGCCAAGATAATGCTGTGTATTTAGAGCATCTGGTCTCAGCTCTTGGCTGGGGGCCAGGCCAGAAATCCAGTACCTTTTCCAATGGCTCCCTGCTAGGGCACACTTCTTAGTTACACAGCTGAGTTGTGAAACTGACATGGCTGCCTCTTTCCCGCCAAGCAGGGCCGGCCCAACGAGTTTTGGCACCCTAGGCAAACTATGATTTTGGCACTCCCACTCCCACATGTTATAAGAGGTAACATAGGTAAAAAATTCTCTTCCATCTTATTTGGTGCCCCTTAAAGCCTGGCGCCCTAGGCAACCGCCTAGTTTACCAGTATGGTTGGCTCATCCCTGCCGCCAAGACCAGGAAAGGGAGAAGCCCTGCATGGCTCTGACTCCCAGCAGGGAAAGGGGAGGGGAGAAGGCCCAGGCAGCTTCCACCTGCTCCTGGCTAGGATCGCAGGTGAAGCAGCCCACAGGGATCCCGGGAGCCTGGCTCTTAGCAGGGAATGGACTGAGAGGTACGGCTCTCTTCTCTCTATGCTGCCTCTTAGGTCAGTGGAAGTGCTCCTGGTGAGGACACACTCTGCCAATCCATCAAGAGAAGTGAGGACACAGCCACCACTGTAATGCGGTGGCTGCAAGTGGACATCAACTTTTTTTTTTTGCTGTGTAGACAAAACCTAAGTGATTTACTTAGTTAGTCACTGATATCTCAAGAACAGAACAGTGCCTGTAATCCTCAATGCTCTGGACAAACTACCTCTGTGTGCACGGCACACCTCTTTTGCATTACATTGTCTTCCTATAATGTCTGCAGACATTCTGGCACCAAAGGAGCAGTCTTCTTCACTTCCAGTCCAGCGCAGTGTTTAAAATCTGTGAAAGACTGTTACTTCCTGTTTTTAAGCAGCTTGTTATCTGGCACATTGAGAACTTTATTATTACAATGTCATTATTCTCCCGCACAATGAAAGTATCATTAAAGCTGCGAACATAACAAAATCTGGAAAATGAGGCCATTTATTCTGATACTAATTAATTTCATTACTTTGGAAACTACCTGTTGGGTTTGGGGGTTTATCTGGCAAATTTTTCCTCTTTTAATCTTCCCACCTTCTTATCTGTTATTCCACACTGTTTTAATCCAAACAATTTGCTCAGTTTGCTGAAAAAAAACTCTGAACTGACTTTGTTACTTACCCTTCTCTGCATTTCTATATCTCCTTTCATACTGTAATCTCCATTTCATGCAGCTGAGGACGTGGGATTCTATCCACAAAAGCTCATGTGATAAATAAATTTGTTAGTCTTTAAAAGTGCCACAGGACTCCTTGTTTGTTTTACCTATTAGGTTAGAATTAGAGAATGACCAGGGTGGAACACTTGCAAAATTTAGACTCAGTTCCAGATGCAAATTTCACAATAGCTCTCTATATTTACAAAGGGATCAACAACCTCCAATCTGAAACCCTCTGATATTCAGGTGTTCAAAATTTAAAGCAAAATTTTGCACATTGGGTTCATCCCTATTGTTATTTGTATAACAGCAGCTCCTAGACCATTGGGATCCCATTTGCTAGGTGCTGTACAAACACATTCTGAGGGACAGTCCATGACAGATTAAGATTGGGAAGAGAAACAGCAGCACAGTGAGGTGAAGTGACTTGGCTAAGGTCATGCAGCATGTCAGTGGCAGAGCTAGAAATATACTCGTTGGGGAGAGAGGGAGTCAACAGAGCAACTCCTGTCAGCGGGGCTGTATGGCCTAATGGACAGAGTCAGTAGAGCAGCCCCTATCAGTTCCTCAAGCATCAATCAGGTCCGGATTCAGCATTTAAGATGGACAAGTTGCTGGATGGCATTACAGGTCACTCAATACCCACCGGCCCACACTACACAGCTTTGAATCTGCTGATACTTCAACAAGCCTATGGGGATTCTAATCTTTGTGACTATCACTGCTAGTGAGATCAGAAACACAATTATCCAACCAACAGAGCAACACAAGGAAAATGTCAGAAGGTGTGTTGATTGATCTTTGCATTACCTTCCAGAGGGGCTAAGCCTGTGAATGTTCAACTGTTTGCAAACATCCGATTTGTCATTCTTTTAGGGTATGAAGAATGCTTTTAATTCATTCACAGTTTCACTTTAGGTTCTCACTTCCAGGGTGTTTGGGTTGCAACAAGGGGAGAACATTTATTTGATATAAAAAATAAATATGTTTATTCAGATTTATCTTTTTTTTATGGAAACCTTTCTATTATTATCAAATATAATTCAAAGCTTTTTTAATCAAATCTGAATTTGATGTCAAAGTGGAGCTGGAAATAATCTTTTTATGAAGTGTTATACTGGACATAAACAGGAAACTTGTAGTTTGCAAAACCAATGTTTAGTAAATGTTTCCATACAAATATAGGAGCCACTCTTTCCTGTCCTTGGAGGATTCCTTATTGCATAATCTTAAAAAGGTCAATGACCTGGGAGCTGCCCGAGCAACAGATACAAAAGCATGTGAAAAACAGCATTTACATGCAAACTAAGGCCTCCTTCCCCAAAATCAATGACCAAAGTCACATTTACATTGATGGGAGTGGGACCCATTCTTATATCTTCTTTTGCAGCCATAGATGCTGCCATCATAAAATGCCATAGGAACTCTCAACACCACACTCCACAGTCTGCCAATGAATTCCACTCCTAAGTATTAGATCTATTCAAAGTTTGGTATAAACCTATTGATTTCATCCCTTTTCGATTCAAAGAACTTTTTCATTCTGGAAAAAAATTAGAGTGGCTTATTGGTTCCAAGCCACGTGGTTGCTCTGGTGGTAGAATATGAATCATAGGCTATGTCTACACTGGCGAGTTGGTTCGAATTAAGGAAGCTTAATTCAAACTAACTACAGCCATGGCTACACTAGTCTGACATCAGAAATAGGGCTTCCTTAATTCAAACTAATAAATTTGAATATGCTATTCGAACTAAGGGTTAATTCGAACTCGTTAGTTCGAATTAACCAATGTGGCCATGTTAGTTCGAACTAATTGCTTAGTTCGAACTAACCGGTCCATTGAACCCAATGCAATTCGCTAATTAGTTTGAACTAAATTTTGCTAGTTCGAATTAAGTTAATTCGAACTAACTAAAATTAGTTTGAATGAGTTAGTTCGAATTAACTAATTCGAACTAACTTTAGTAAGTGTAGACATAGCCTTAGTTAGCCACCCGCCCACATTTCTCCTTTCAATGCTGCCCACCACCTTGTAAATGCATGTTGAAAGCAGAACCTACAAAAAAAGAGCCATCTAATGGTCTAAGCATGTTTTCCAGACATTGCCAACTTAGGACAACAGTAGAACAGGGCAGAATTTGTTAACTAGAACACACTACCCCCATATCAATACACACAGGAAAGGGGGTGGGGGAATAGGAGTATGTGTTTATGTAAAACAAACAAGGAGTCCTGTGACACTTTTAAATGTATTTATCGCATGAGCTTTCGTGGGAGAAAATCCCACTTTGTCGGACTCTTTGAAGATGGGGAACTTACAGTATGGGAGGAAATTAAACACAGGGAAATGTATGAGACAGGATCAGGTCAGGCTGTAACAGCAAATCAAAATAGATGTTGATATTCAAACACTGCGGAACAGCACATAGAGGAAGGTGAGGTCAAATCACTTGTAACGAAAAAAATCCGCAGTCCTTGTTTAACCCTGAGTCAATGGAGTTGAATTTACATATAAATTCCCGTTCTGCAGTTAGCCATTTCTCTTCCTTCAACAAGGATATAGAAAGCACAGGTGCCTCTGGGATTCTCTGACCTTCGGGCACCAGTCTTAAGCTCCAGGCTAAGCTGATAAGCAGCTTTGGCAAGAAATAGAAACAGCTCTGGCTGAAGCACCTCTGAGCAAACTGAAAGGGAAAACTGAGTGGTAAAACAAACAAAAAGTCCTGTGGCACTTTTAAAGACTAACAAATTTATTTATCGCATGATCTTTCATGGGAGAAAATCCCAAGTCCGACGCTTTGAAGATGGGGAACTTACAGAATGGGAGGAAAATAAATGCAGGGAAGTTTAAGTCATAGGATCAAGTCAGACTGTTACAGAAAATCAATGCAGTAGTTTAGATTCAAACACTCAGGAACAGCATATAGAGAAAGGTGAGGTCAAATCACCTGTTGTAATGAGAAAAAAATCCATAGTCCCTGTTTAACCTGAGGCAACGGAGTCAAGTTTACATATGATTTCCAGTTCAGCAGTTTCTCTTTGAAACTGCGATTTGTCATTCATTTGTTTGAGCACCACTATTAACAAGTCATCAATGGAGTGAGCAGGGAGATTGAAGTGTTCCCCTATTGTTTTTTGAATGTTGTTATTTCTGATGTCAGACTTGTGCCCATTTATTCCTTTGTGCAGAGACTGTCCTCTTTCTCCAATATATAAGGCAGGGGGGAAGGAGGGGCATTTCTGGCACATGAACACCACCTACTCAAGAAACTCCCCAAAGCAGCACAGGAATAAATCAAGAGAAATCTTTTACAATTGTGGATGTAGATGATTTCTTTTCTTCAATTTGCCAAAGGCAAGACCCCATTGTTCTTGCCTTTGGGAATACTGTGCATTTGAACTCCTTGTGCCAGGAGGTATAAATCTCTCTGTAAACACTTACCTACAACGAAAATACCATACCGGATGATTATTTGGCAGAACTAATTTCTTATGTACAAAGAGTTGCTCCACTAAAAAACAAATTCCACCATAAATCTAACCCGAATGAAGGGTTCCTTCAAGTTAATAACTAACTGTAAAATAGTTAACTTGCAAACATTTTGCCTGTTAATTTTTAAAGCAGCCTGTTGTGATGTCAAAAAAAAAAAGAGAAGAAAATGGATGTTGTGCTCCTCTATTGTCCATTACCAGGTGTGGAAAAACAAACAAGGAGTCCTATTCCAAAGGGGTAGCCGTGTTAGTCTATTGTAGAAAGACAACAGAGTCCTGTGGCACTTTTAAAGACTAACAGATTTATTAATCGCATGAGCTTTCGTGGGAGAAAATCCCACTTCGTCAGACGCTTTGAAGATAGGAAAGTTACAGAGTGGGAGGAAATTAAATGAAGGGGAGTGTATGACATAGCATCAGGTCAGGCTGTAACAGCAAATCAAAATAGGTGTTAGGATTCAAACACTGGGGAACAGCACATAGAGGAGGGGGGAGGTCAATTCACTTGATGTAAGGCGAGAAAAATCCATAGTCCCTGTTTAACCCCACAGGAGTCCTGTGACACTTTTAAAGACTAACAAATTTATTTATCACATGAGCTTTCGTGGGGGAAAATCCCCTTTCGTCAGACGCTTATGGAAAAGATTCAGTGCACAAAGCCTATAGATGAGACAAAAACATATGCATCAAGGGCTGTTCCAAAGTCTGCTTAAATCAATGGAACTGCCATTGACTTTAATGGGCTTTGGATCAGGCCCAGCTTGTCTAGGATACTGGTTTTCAAACCACGGGTGGGGGACCCTGTACTGGGTCACAGACCCGCAGGCACTGGGTTGCGACCCCCCCTGATGTTGCCACTAAAAGACTGGAATGCATTGCTAACAGATCAAATTCCAAAGGGGGAGCCGTGTTAGTCTATTGTAGAAAGACAACAGAGTCCTGTGGCACTTTTAAAGACTAACAGATTTATTTATAGCATGAGCTTTCATGGGAGAAAATCCCACTTCGTCAGACGCTTGTCTAAGGAAGTGGGATTTTCTCCCACGAAAGCTCATGCGATAAATAAATCTGTTAGTCTTTAAAAGTGCCACAGGACTCTGTTGTTTTGCGAAAAGATGTAAGTGTTGGGTCATGTGCATAAATAACTTTTTTCAGCTGGGTCCTGAGGAAAAAAGTTTGAAAACCACTGGTCTGGGATAGTTGCTAGAGTCAAAATCTTCAGACTTAGGTGTTTCTAGGTAGGCACCTATATCAGAGTGCTGATTTTTTGAGGCTTCTATTTTAGCATTAGGTGTTCAGCCCTTCTGAAAACTCTGGTTACTTTTTTTACATTTCTAGCTACAGATGTAGGTGTCTAACTACAGGAATGCAAATATAAAAATGTTAGATAAGGATATGCTTGCTTGGGCCAAACATATATCCAATATCAAATATTTTGTATATTCAGGGGTTAAAGGAAGGGGGAACGCACCGGAACACAGTTCCAGGGCCCCCAAATGCGAGGGGCCAGAGTTCTGGGGCCCCTAAAAATAGAAAAATCCGGCGGAACACATGTTCCACCCTGCCCTGGCTGCTGGCAGGTCCTACGCCCCACCGTTGTTAATCACAATACTTACTGTGTTATGCAGTGTTTGCTAGTTTGTGACAATAATTGCTATAGACATAAACATCATATAAAATTATAAATATTTTTATGGAGCAATAACCAGTGCATGTGGTACTGAGAAGTGGTTGCAAATGCCTACCTGGGATGGGGCCCACACATGCATGAAGGGGGCCCAGACAATACAGGAAGGGGGCCTGGAGATTAGAAGGGTTCCGGGGCCCGTCAAAGTATACTTTAACCACTGTGTATATTCACATGGCTACATGCCTGACTAATTAACATATATTAGGTACATGCTTGCAAAGCCAGGCATGAACAAATGTATGTTTACATATCTTAGCCTCACCATTGGCCCTTTATTTTCTAGGGGGGTTCTTGGTGATCTTATTGAACATAAGAACATAAGAAAGGCCGTACTGGGTCAGACCAGAGG
>ML685863.1:2238598-2283002 GCA_007922175.1 Pelusios castaneus | reverse complement strand
AGCTCCTCCTTCACCTGGAGAACTCCCTTGCAAAACTCCCTGTTAGCCAACTTATTGGACCTTGATGATACTTGAAGCCAGCATAAAACTGGTGTGCACTTCAAACATGGACTAAAAGCTGTGACTATATTGCCGAATTGCTTGTATCAAGCATAATGAAAGTGAAAAGAACATTTTTTACTAATCATTTTCACATTCTTTGTTATGGTATTTTTGCTCTACATCTGACCTCTGGTTAGATTATTTAACTTACCTTGGAAACTTGCCAGGTTTTTTTCTTTCCTTGCCAGGAGATTTTGTATATAAGTATCCATCTTAAATGGAACTGAACTTGCAGTGTAGATGCATGAAAAACTCTGAGTAAGGTAACGCTCTCAAGGTGAAGTTAATGAGATTTTTGCCTCCATAAGGACACTGTAGTCTCCCATTTACTGCGGAAAGTTTTTTCTCATATACAAATCCTCTACATCATGTTTGTTAGCACACAAATATTCAGGCAAACAAATCTTCCATGTGACAGACACAGGCATGGGTTTAATTATATATAGAGAGATCCAAACCAAAGCTGAAATCCCCATTCCTTTAACATCTTAGGAAATTTTAAGCGTGGGTTTTCGTTTATAGCTTTGGTCTCAATTTGTAATGAGCCAAATCAGAATGCTGAATTAGAACACCCTGAACTTTGGGGCCTTTGGATTCAGATCTGACTCTGTATCCAAGCTTGATTGGGTCTATTTCCAAATGCTTATCAGATAATTATAACTGCAGGTGGGCCCAAGTTACCATGTCTGAAAGTACTCCACAGTAAATGGAAGTCTTCGTAATATTTTATGCAGGTACGATCTAATTATTTTCTCTTAGGGGAAGTCTTTGTGAAGTAATATTGACATTTTGGGCCAGATTTTTAGAGGTATTGAGACACACAGGAAGGTTTTCTAAATCACCTAGGTAGCTAACACACACTGAACTCAATGGCTGTCAGGTGCCCAGGTGCATTTGAATATCCCACTAGGTACCTAAATACCTTTAAAAAGATCTGGCACTTTGGGCTTGGTTGTGATTTGGGGCCTAAAAGTGTCCCTGGAAGAAAAGCAATGGCAACTACAGTTTGTGCTGGTGGGATTGCATCTTGCTGGTGGTGCCCCCAGCTGTACGTATACAATATGCATAATGCATATTATTGGGGGGCAGGATAATAGGGGGGCCAACAGGCAGTGTGTTCCAGGCTCCCTGCTTAAGAGGGCCCCCAAACAGATTGGTGGTGTCCCCACACACACTGGGTTGCTGATCTTGCTCGGGATTTAGTGAACAATCTAATCTGGTTAATACTCTCAAATCAACTCATGCCAAGGATTAGTTCCTCAGTATACTCAAAATAATCTGGTAATGATCACGTCTTCCTTAGCCCATGACTGTACTGCAGCACTCCATTCCATTTTCACTGGCCCTGCTGGTCTCTCAGCCCTCATCTACCTTCATCCTGAGGTCTCCATTTGCAGAATGATCCATTTTCTGACATTAATCTTTTTGCCACACACTTGCAACACTCACTGAGCTCTGTCCTTGAAATCCATCTCATGTAGTTCTCCCTACGCTCAATCAGCCATGGGCCAAGCAAGATGATACTTAAGTCTGCAAATATTTTGATGACAGCTTAAGACAGTAAGAGCCTTTTGCTTTTGAGAAATGGAGATGTTATAACTAGTCACCGCAACTGCATGCTCTGGTTTCGCTGTATGTTTTTTAGAACAATAAGATTCGAGGGTGTTCAGTGACTTAGGCTGAGAGTGAGACACATGATCAGTGACAGAAACACCATGACTAAAAGCATAGCATGCACCATCGGAGAAGAAACCCAGATTTAGAAGAAAATATTCAAAAGGTTGTTTTGTTTTTTCTTTGTTTTCATTTCTCTAAGAATTAGACTTTAGCTATTAAGCAGGAGAAGCTCTGTGACACTTGCTCTGGATGGTTCTTTGGCACAGTGGTTCTCACCCACTGTGTCGGAACACATTAGTGTGTCAGCACACAGCGGCAAGTGTGTCGTGGAGAACCAAGGCAATGGCTGGACTTGGCCTGGTATGTCCTGTAGAGCCGCAATATGCTGCCAAGTGTGTGTCTACTCACAAAAGGTTGAGAACCACTGCTCTGGAGCACAGTGTCTCTGTTTTGTTTAGATCAGTGTTTCTCAATCAGCGTTCCATGGAAGACTGGCGTTCCACAGATGTAGTGTAGGTGTCCCATGGCCCACCACAACCCTTTCCGTGTGTGTGCGGTAGAGTAATTTAAAATGCCCCAGCCGTAGCAAAGCTTCCAGGCGCATGGCAGTGGACATTGACATATGCCTGAAAGCTTTGCTGTAGCTTGGGCATTTTAAATCTCTCACCACTATTACTGACTTCTTCAAGAAAGTTTTTATCAGGTGTTCTGTGTAAAGTAATTAATACCTTTAGGTGTTCCCCGGTCCACTAAAGGTTGAGAAACACTGGTTTAGATCTCTAATCGCAATTGTATCAGAATGTTTAACATTATTATTAATCAGTATTACCACAGCAATAGATATTACAAATAGCAGGTGCCTTAATTACTGGACCCCAGCCTGATCTTAAATACAAAGAGAGGAGACTGAATACACTAGTCTCGCTTTGTAGATTTTACAAATGCACTGTATTTTTTTAAATGTTCAGCGTGTGGAGCCACCCCATATATCCCCATCTACTCCCCTTCCATTTACATTAGTCCTTTGGTCAGAGGCCTCTGTGATACACATTAAAGGACAAATATTGAGACCAAGCAGGACCAATCTGAACCTGCTAGTTCTGCTGTGCATGAAAAGAGTAAGCTGCGTGCAGACTGCATTGAAGATCTACAACACCTGCACCTTGCAGAGCACAGCCTCGCAGGAGCTGCCTGTCCATATGTATGGAGATATCAGAGAAACTGGAAGGGACCATGAGAGGTCATTGAGTCCAGTCCCCTGCACTCATGGCAGGACCAAATACCCCCTTAAACCATCCCTGACAGGTGCTTGTCTAACCTGCTCTGAAAAACTTCCAATAATGGAGATTCCACAATCTGCCTAGGCAACTTAATCCAGTGGTTAATCACCCTGGCTATGTCTACACTTGTGAATTTAAGTCGACTTTAACTAAGTCGACTTAGTGTGTCCACACTTAAAAATAAAGTCAACTTAAAGGGGAACTTAGAAAGTCGACCTAGAGCGTTCACACTGGATGCTCTAGGTCGACTTTGTGGGGCTAGGGAGACCTAGGGCAGGTCCACGGGGGCAGGGGGCACCCCTTGCCCAATGCCAGGGGACTCAGCCTTTGCCCCATTGTACCTAGGTACAATGGGGCAAAGGGGGTCAGGGACTCTGGCAGGGCATAGGGGCAGGGTGGGAAGGACTCTGCCCTTCCAGGTGGGGGGGCATGCCAGGCTACCCCTTTGCCCCCCCCCCCAGCAGCGAGGGCATTGGTGTAGCCCTGGGATACCCCTAAGTCGACTTAGGACTACCCCACGGCTACACTGGCTTAAGTCGACTCTAGGGAGTCGACTTAAGCCTTAGGTCTATTAGAAAGCAGGTTTTATAAAGTTGACTTAATTTTAATTAAGTCGACTTTATTTTCCTTAAGTCGACTTAAGCAAGCTGCTTAAGTCGACTTAAGGAAACTGTAGGGTAGATGCAGGGTAAATTAAGTCGACTTAAGCAAGCTTAAGTCAACTTAATTTACCAGTGTAGACGCAGCCCCTGATAGTAAGGAATTTTTTCCTAAACCTCCCATCCCATAATTTAAGCCAATTGCTTCTTGTCCTATCATTGGTGGTTAAGGAGAACAATTTTTCTCCCTTCTTCTCGTGACAACCTTTTAGGTACTTGAAAACTGATATCATATCCCCTCTCAGTCGCCTCTTTTCCAGACTACACAAACCCAGCTCTTTCAATCTTCCCTCATAAGTCAAGTGTTCCAGACTTGTAATCATTCTTGCTCTTCTCTGGACTTTCTCCTATTTGTCCACATCTTTCCTGAAATGAGGCACCCAGAACTAGACACAATACTCCAGTTGAGGCCTAATCAGGAGTAGAGCAGAAAAATTACTTCTTATGTCTTACTTACAATACTCCTGTTAATACATCCCAGAATGGTGTTTGCTTTTTTTGCAACAGCATTACACTGTTGACTCATATTTAGCTTGTGGTCCACTATGACACCTAGATCTCTTTCCGCAGTACTCCTTCCTAGGGAGTCATTGCCCATTTTGTATGTGTGCAATGGATTGTTCTTTCCTAAATAGAGTACTTTGCATTTGTCTTTATTGAATTTCATCCTATTAACCTCAGACCATTTCACCAGTTTGTCCAAGTCATTTTGAATTGTGATCCTCTCCTCCAAAGCACTTGCAACCCCTCCTAGCTTGGTATCATCGGCAAACCTTATATGTGTACTCTGCATGCCATCATCTAAATCATTGATGAAAATATTGAACAGAAACAGACCCAGAACCAATCCCTGCAGTATCCCGCTTGTTATGGCCTTCCAGCATGACTGTGAACCATTGATAACCAGGGCTGACCTTAGGGCGGGGCGAACGGGGCGATTGCCCCAGGCCCCGTGGTTACAAGGGCCCCGCAGCCCCCTCATCCCCCCATGGCCGTGCTTCACCCTGCTTGAAGGCAGTGAGCCGAAGGCAGTGGGGCGAGCTGGGAGTACCTCCCCCAGCCTCTGGGCTGGCCCTCCCCGCCCCCAGGGCAGAGCAGGAAGGCCCAGGGGCAGGGCAGATGCACGGGGCCCAGCCTCTGGGCTGGCCTGCTGCCTGCGGCCTGCCCCATACACAGCCACATGTGGCCGGGGCAGGCCCTCGCTGGTGGCGTGGGGCCTCAGCCAGGGCCGGCTCCCAGCAGCAGCCTCTGGTCCCCAGCTGGGGGGCCAGTCCCAGGCAGCCTGGGGTCCCGGCTGTGGCCGGGACGGTGGTGGCCTCGGCTGGGGCCGTCTCGCAGCTGCAGCTGGAGCCGGCTCCCCGCTGCCCGGCGGGCGGCCTTGGCTTTTCAGCAGGGGCCAGCTCTTCTCACCGCCCAGCAGGCAGCCTCAGTTTCCTGGCCCCAGGCTGGGGTGGGCGGCCTCAGCTTCCCAGCCCACGGCCAGGGCCACCTCTCCCCACCGCCCAGCAGGTGGCCTTGGCTTCCTGGCCCGGGGCCAGGGCTGGATCCCTGGGAGGTGGAGTGGGCCAAACTGCCGCGCTCCCCTCCAGCATGCGGGGACCCTGCCTAGGCCTATCGGCCCTGGACCCCACTCCCCTCCACTCTCTTGCTCCCGCCCTGTTGATAACTACTCTCTGTGAGCAGTTATCCAACCAGTTTTGTACCCATTTTATAGTAGCTTAATCTAGATTGTACTTCCCTAGTTTGTTAATGAGAAGGTGATGTTAGTCCGTACCAAAAGCCTAACTAAAATCTAGATATACCATACCTACTGCTTCCTCTCTATCCACCAGGCTTGTTACCCCATCATAGAAAGCTATCAGGTTGGTTTGACACAATTTGTTCTTGACAAATCCATGCTGACTATCACTTAACACCTTACTCTCTTCTAGATGTTTGCTAATTGATTCATTAATTATTTGCTGCATTATTTTTCATGGTACAGAGGTTAAACTGACTGGTCTATAATTCCCTGGGTTGTCCTTATTTCCCTTTTTATAGATGGGCACTATAGTTGCTCTTTTCCAGTCCTCTTGGATCTCTCCCATCTTCCATGATTTTTCAAAGATAATAGCCAATGGCTCAGATATCTCCTGAGTCAGGAAGAACTTTGGAGGCTGGGCAGATCTACAACTGTGTGTGGATCCATTGCCCCAAAGATGGGGTTACACATCAGCTATGGGAACTACTTCAGCCTTCAAGATGCAATAGCAGCTGTTACGTAGGGGTCCCTCTCCATCTCTTATTGCCTCAGAGATTAGATCCCTTCTCTCTGTCCCCTAAGTGGATCACTGAGCAGAGCATTTTGCCCTAAATGCCCTTTTAAACAATTTGCCCTACCTGTATTTGCACAAATCGAGTCCACAAATACCTTAACATGCGTGGGCTGGCAAAAGTGAAGTACTTCTCACTGCTGAGCAGAGCAGCTTTTCATGAGTCTCATCTGATTGTCTCCACCACTGGGGCTTGTGCTATCTTGTATGACACTGAGTGCTGAATTTTCTATTGCCCCAGCAAAAAAAAAAAAAATATCCCCAAACAAAATGATATCCCACCTTTTGTACTAGGGAATACACTGAGAAAACTTGTATCTGTTCTGGGAATGACTTCTTTGCAAGTTGAAACTTAGCTACCCTTCTCATCTTTAGTTTGCTGAACGGAAAAGGTTCAATCCTAGTGTAAATACTGTGACGTAATGCTCCTAAGCTATTGAGTCTATAACAATGAGTAGTCCTGATCACAGAACAGTCATCTAGCACACATTTCCATGACATAGAGAGAAATTAGCAGTCAGATGATGGATTATATTTATTTCCATTTGGCTGTGAATTTTCTTGATCTACTTAGCTTTCCTTTCCAACGTCACTGCTTTTGACTATCCCGTTCTTACCAAAATTCCTTAATCATTACAGTTGTTTGTCTGTTTTAGTTTATCAAGCTCATTACCAGGAGGATCTCACCTAGATACATATCAATGTGTTGAGAGTACAAAGTTAACAAGGAATAAATCATTTTGCATGACTTATGCATGAACAAAGAGCCAGGTTGTCTGGTAACAGAATTGTTCTATGTACAGCAAGGAGATGGTGTGGTTTGGTTTGGTTTGGTTTGGTTTGGTTTTATTTTAGGCATCTCTCTCAAGCAAGTGAAGTCAAATTACCTCATTATGGATGGCAGAAAGGCCCATTTCAATGTGGTGAGAAGTATTTCACTTTTGCCAACCCATGCATGTTAAGATGTTAGTGGACTCTATTTGTGCAAATGCAGGTAGGGCAAATTGTTTTAAAGGATATTTAGGCCAAAATTCTCTGCTCAGTGATCCACTTAGGGGACAGAGAGAAGGGATCCAACCCCTGAGGCAATAAAGAAGGAGAGGTACCCCTTCTTAACAACTGCTACTGCATCTTGAAGGCTGAAGTAGTTCCTATAGCTGATGTGTAGCCCCATGTTTTTAAATGGATGTTGAAAATATTTGAAAGAATTCAAAGAGGAGCTACAAGAGACATTCATTGCCTGGAAAACTTGTGTGGAGTTTCTTGCTATTCCTTCAGTTCTACACTCCTCCAGAGCCACAGAAATTGTGACAAGAACCCACGGCTGTTGTCTAAGTCCCAGGCAGAAAGAGTTTCAGGAATTCTCATCTACAGGGCAACTCCAGCATCTTTGCTCAAAAGTTAGGGTCATGAGGATAACCAAATGTATAAGCTGGTGGTGAACTCTTTTCCAGCAGACCCCACAAACTCATTCCTTATGTCTGCTGCATTGACTAACAGCTTCCCAGGTTCAGCCAATTGCCTCTGACAAGGAAGTGTTTGTAGGAGAGGTAATTAACAGCAACAGGATCAAGCTGGACTGAGCATGAATGTTTAGAAGTACCTTTACAATACTTTTTTTGTGAAGGAGCATCTGTGTGGTTTAGCAGTCAGCTTTTGAACATGTTATGTAAGGACTTTGCCTGTGGTATTCTCTACTTTTCAGACTCTTCTCAGAGTCAGATGTAGTGTAGAAATTTTTTATCCACTTCTGAGATGAAGTACTCACTGGAAGAGTGTGTCAGCGATATCAAAATAGATCTCTCTGTGAAAATATAGCAGTAACACCCCTCAGACGTTCTAGTTAGTGCCCACAAAGCAGGAAGTTCCTTTTGTGTGTGGATTCATAAGAAATGCGATAGGATTGTGTGCAGCCTTCTGTCTCCTACCTAATTCTCAGATGGTGGGACATGGCAAAGTCAGACCTCCTGGCAACAGCTGTGCAAACAGTCACACTGCTTTAGTGTCAGGATGGTACAGCATTTTGCTGTGGGCAGAGTACATTTGCTTTCACAGTGACCAATGCATATTCTTTGTAGCCAATGCACTCAAGCTGCCAGTAAAGTGGTAGAAACAGCAAGGCATACATGCTATGGTCTGCCAGCGTACTGGCAGACTCTCACTTAGGCACAATGCAGGAGTGGAGTGAATTTCACATAAATAATGCCTTTACTTCCTATCTTTTCATCTTTAGGCACATCTCTTGCAAGAACCTGGACTGTTTCCTTTCAAGCCACCAACGTTCTCCTGGATTTGCTGACAGAGTGCAAGTTTCCATGGCTTTGGACAAGATGATACTGGTAAGAAAAATGACAAGCTAATTTGTTTCCTTATGTAAGAGTCTAATTAGGGTTTGCTTTCCATGGAGTGCTTGATCCTCACTGATGTTCCTAGCTGAAAGTCAGTCTCCCTTTACTGCTACTTGTGGTTCCCCCCAAGAAGCAACACTGCAGATGGAATAAACCTAGAGATGGGCAAGGACAACAAGCTTAAATGATTATGCCATAAAAAAATGTCAGTTTCAAAACACAGCTTAACTTTGATTCCACAAATTACAGATAAACACAGAGGCAGAAAAAAATCAAAAGCAGAAACACACTGTACTCTTTATTTTAAAAATCCCCAAAGTCTTACCAAATTACCCAGACTAGCTCCAGACATTTACACAAACAAATTAGCTGTTCCTTTTGCTCTTAGTCCGCATACAGAACATGTCTGGGTACAAAGCGGACCAGAGAACACAAAATTAAAACACATTCTGGTTTTTAAAGTTCAGACCTGCCCGTCTTTAACTAAACACAGCAAGAATTGGCCTTTCCCAGTGTGGAGGGGCCCACATGTAGGAGCCAGTTTATTGGAACAGGGCAGAAAGTTTCAAAGACTCTTTGCTTCCCCTCAACTGTGTTGTCTCTGCTGACTGTGCCATTCTGCAGGTGGTGGGCCGCTACCTCAAGGGTGGCATAGTTACCTAGTACCCTCTTCTAGTGTTCAGGAGGGCACTAGACATCTAGTCTGTCCTGCTCCTGCATACGGACACTGCAGATGGGGGAGAAGGCTTCCAGAGCTCCTGGCCTTCACCCCCATAGCACACCCATGCAAAACAGGGCAGGATTTTGCTTTTTATATATATATTGGAAAATACATCCAGGTGCCATTTTTCTAGTTTGACATACATAATAATCATCATCCATTGCATTTCCGTAGTGTCTCCTCACTGCGGATCTCAAAGTGAGCACAAACAGCAATGCTCTCAGTACTGAGACAGGAAAGTATTACATCTGCATTTTACAGATGGGGAAAATTGAGGTTAATTGACTTGCCCAGGGTCACTAGAGAGCCTGCGGCAGAGCCAATAACAGAACCATGATCTCTTGATTCAGACTTGTATGTTTGCCACAAGACTGTCCTGGCTTTCATTTACTGCCAGAGCCCTAGGGATATTACACTGACGTGGTCATGTGGACATCTGCTCAGCCACTCTGCAGAGAAAGCTCTTTTTGACAAAGGGCACAGAAACGCTGCCTCTTGCAGCTTCTCCGCATCCTGTTTTGACTTTCTGCCTTTATAGCTGTCTGTGGTTTGCCAAGACTTTCTCTCCAAGGTATGTCATCATCCAGAGCAGGGTGAGAAGAAGTAGGTCAGAAGTTCTAAACTATTCCTCCTCTGCAGGCCTCATGAGTTCTGCAGAAGACAGAAGGTGACCAACTGAAAGAGTGAAGAAGTAGGGGGCTGTCAGTAGCACCCAGAACTGTCATGATTGTGGGGACAGAGTAGCAAGATAAGGTAGCTGCCTAGTAAACCTTATTCCCGTAAACTAGTCTGCACATAATTCCCAATTTGCTACATAAAATAGCTTATCTCTGGCACTGAAGTCCAGGGATCATGTACTATAATTTAGGTCTGATATATCAGCCTGTATACAGTCAGCCACATCTAGTATCATTTCATTGAGAACATAATTCACAAGTTCTTAAAAGATTAGCAGCATTCAGTTGAACCTTCCTATTCCCACACAAATTTTCCATGACAACATTCTACACTAATTTTGATCTTGTAAAAACAATGGGAGGAAAAATATGCATTGCAGAGTGTTGTATACTGGGGATCAGGGGAGGCAACTGGAACCTCCTGCGTATCTGGGGCTATGTCTACACTGTCAGATTGATTTTTCCGGTTCAATTGAGTAGCAGTGAAGACATGTTCAATCACTCTGGAGGTTGATCTAATAAAACCACTGCTAAAAAAGTGTACCACTGCATTGATGGGAACACATTTCTTGTTGGTGCAGCACTGTAGTGATGGCAGGCTAAAGGGAAGTTACAAAGTCAATGGGGGCTACACAAGCTATTCTGCGTAGCTTGCATAACCCCTGTCAACTGCCTCCAAATTTTGATGGCAGTGTAGACCAGGCCTCAATAGCAGCTGGAGCTTTCAAATCTAGCATCTTCTGGAATCCCCATGTGATTTGCGTTGTATCACACTGTACCTGGTTGTACCAGTTTTTAATTTGCCTGGCACTTTAATCTCTGCTATGATACCATTATGCTGGTAGGTTGGGCAAAACCTCATTGTGGTGGGTGGACATAAAAGCCATTCTTCAGTTAGGAAGAATATAAGAAGCAAACAAGGTCCTTTATGAAACCAGATAGCTGAAAGAATAGGAGCCATCACCTGAAACACTCACATAGGACAAAGTTTGAGCAGAAGCTGAACCATGTCACCAAAGGGGTTTCCCTGGACAATGGAATAGCAAATGCATGGGTTGGGGCATTGACTGATGGAGATGCGCATGCCTGTATTTGTGAGAAAATCAGCAACACACATAAAGGGACACAGAAAAGGAGCAAAGAAGCCCCAGACACAGTCAGAGACATTCAGGTAGCAGGAATCGGGAGGGCAGGGGGAAGATGGTGGAGGGAAAGTCAAGATAGAGATTTGGGGTAAAGTTTTGGCTGAAAGCGTCTTGGCATTATAAACACAGAAACTCTCTTCCACAGTTTCATCCCTGCTGCGCTCTGGGAAACAGGGTTTTGGGTCCTCTCTCTGTATATAAATAGGATTGCACCCAAGAAATACCCAACTCCAACAATTTAGCCTAATGAAAGCAATGTGCTAGACCCCCAAAATTGACTAACCACTTGGATCAAAAAGAGGTAATGTTTTTATTTAACTACACTAATTTTTACTGATTAACCCATCAACATTATTTGATTTACTACCTTGCTAGAACTTATTGGCCAGAATTCTCATTTATTCCAAGGCCTCATTACACAGCCCAAAGTCGTCATAGGCCTTGACTGCAAACAAAGTTGCACCCCTTTAACCATACCGTTGTGAACACATTTATGCCATTATAATTTATTCCTGTTTAGGAAAAAGAATAAGTTCTAGCAGTTCAGGGCAGTTTTATACTAGTATAACTGCCTCCACGCTAACGCTATGCTGATGTAACTGAAAACCAGGCCATTATCTTTATCAATTAACTTAAAAATCACACATCACCTCACCCCTCCACACACACACACACACACCCTCCACCCCGGCTGTTGAGCATACCCAGTGATAACTGACTCCAAACCTCAGAAAAAGAGCCCTCAGCAGACTACAATACCATAAACCACTGGCTGGAGCAAGTTCAACACAGCTCTGGTGCATTGCTTGTTCTTTCTGGCACTCACCCCGAAAAGCATTTCCCTGTTGCACTCTATGTTCTGGTATGGAAAGCTCCAGTTTCCCCCCAAACATGGCCTCCTTCTTTTTCCTCTCTCTAAACTACTCTAACCGGTCACATGTTGTGCTGCCATTGCAAACAGCTACTCTCCCACCACTTGTTTCTAGATGAATGGCACTGCCTCTCCTTTTAAGGCTTCCCAGAATAGTCATGGACTTGTTCATTTCTGATGCTTAATAAAATTATATTGGTAGGGGACTCGCACCACCCAGTGGTCAGACAGGGGGTGGCAGGTCTTCTTTCCTGGCGCCCCATGGCCAGCCTCTCTGGACAAGCTGTGGCCTGTCCATTCCATGAGTCAGCTCTCCGGCCAGGCTGCATGTTTGTCTGCCCCTTTCGCAGTATATAGAAAAAGCCAAAGGGTAGCCTTCTTGGTTACACAAAAGTCTCCAAGTTTCCCCCCATATTAAGGTCCCAGCATCTTGACCCCTCAGTTCTCAGGGCCTTTTTCTCCCCTAGACTCTGCATATCCGGGTCGGCTTCTGCCTTCAGCACCCTCTATGGACTGGTAGGGGAATCCAGGCCCACCCTCTCCACCAAGTTTCAGGACAGAGCCCTCTACCCCAAAGTGCTATACGGCTGCCTTCTTGCCTCACTTCCTACCAGTCCCCTCTTTTCTAACAAGTAAAGACATTAAATAACTGTAAATCAAAGACGGGGTTCTCAAAGGGTATGAGAACCAATGTCTCTACATTGCAATAAACAAGGCCTCAGGCAGCAGGCCCCCAAGCCATGCATGCTTTGCAGGTGTGTCGCGGGGTGGAGTTGCCTGGGCTCAAAGCAGCTGCTTTACCCTTTCCTTACTGGTGCGGCATTTATATATCTCATTACAGAGTCCCTTTTGTGACATCTCCAATAGCCTCTCATTGCCTGTTTTGTCAACTCAATACGACAACCTGGTTGATTAAATTTCTTCTGAATAGAGTTGTTCAAGAGCAGAAAACCCCCCTGTCCACAAAACACACTGAAATGTGAAACTAGACAGGACAAAGAGGCGTTCGTCACATTTACAGATGAGTTGAAAGAGATACCAATGGAAACCCCAACTAAAACCTGTTCAGCTCTGTTATCAGACCATCCTCTCACATGAGATCTGTTGTTACACTGATGCCATTGTGGGGCAGGGCTTGGGGGGGAAGGTTAAATAGATAACATACAGAATCTTTCATTCTAAAGGACTGCAAACTATTTTATAAGTACTTTGTTTATACCCGTGTCAAAGAGTAGTGCCACATGGACAGCTGGAATGTGAAGCCTGAATAATAAATTCTCTGAATCACCAGCACTGCTAGCCTCTCCAGGGAACTGGAATGTAGGTTCTCAGCATATAAATAGGCTGTTTCCTCCTTAGCCACGTCCCTAGGAATCCCTCCTCCTAGCCCAGGCTTTTACACCCCTTCCTGCCATAAGCCCCAAGACTGATGTTTTCAGTGACGTGCAGCCTCTCATTTCCACCAATCACATGTTCTCTGAGGCTGCCTACCCACACTTCTTCCCCACTCTTCAAGGGATAACAAGTTGTCACTCTCTAATCAGCTCTCTCTAGTAAAGGTCCCTGGTGTGTCTACTGCTCTTTACCTCTAACCCCAAGATCATTTTGATTGGTCCGGGGCTTGCTCTCTTCCTGTTTGGTAGCAGCACGAACAGGAAACACTGGCTTCCACTGAAGATATCTCCATGGCCTTTTGTCATCCAAAGTCAGGAAAGTAGTTGATTGAACTACACACATGATACTATCTCCTCATCTGTGTTTGTAGAGAACCCTGCAAAACTGGGCCCTGAGCCTAATTGGTGTCTTAGGGATTTAAATACTAAATAACAGTAACACCACAGGGTGGCTATATATTTTGGATGTTCTTTGTCAGTGGCTACCCCCATCCAGATGCATATGTAAAATAGACCCAAGAGGCAGCAGTAGTGAATTATGTCTACAGTCAGTTAACATTCTTTTCATCCAAATATTGTTTTCAGCAAAAACTGTCTTTTCAACAAAACGAAACAGCTTTGGGTTAAAAAAAAAAAAATTCAGGTTTCCCAAAAACTGAAAAGTGTTACAAAAAATGGGGTTCAAAGCCTGAAAAAGTTTTCTTATTAAAAAAAAAAAAAAAACCATAAGAATAAACAAAAATTTTAAAAATTTCTCATGAAAATTAACTGACTCTGACCAGCTCTAATTAAGAGCAGGCTCACTGAGTCACTACACCACAAATCACAGCATGTCAGACATGTCAGAATGACGGCAAGCCTTCATGCCTGATCCCTGGCTTTCACTCCGAACTTATGTCAGTATAACACCACCACTGAGCAACACAGTTATGCCTCAACTCCGGATGTAGACAGTGCTATGTTGGTGATGGGGCTTTTCCCATTGACACAGCTGCCGCCTTTCAGGGTGGTAGAATACCTGTACTGATGGGAAGCTCTCCTGATGCTGTAGGTGGCATCTTCATTAAGCACTACGGCATGCAGCTGCACCAGAGCAATTGTGTCACTAGTGTATAGTGTAGACAAGCCCTAAGCTTCAGCCCTGCACATAAGCTGTCAGAAATGTTCCCAGTCTCTGCCTTCTTTTCCAGTGTTTGATTTCCCCATCCCCCCTTTCCATTCCAAAATAAAATGGTAATTAGGGAGCAGCTGTCAGAGGAGCAACACAATGAGTCGCACTATATAAGCGGGGATTGCTATGAAACCAACGGACAGGACAGCGGAGATTTCTGTGATACTGTCTGCAGCAGATGGAGGAGAAGCAAGCTAGTGAAATTACCTGAAAAGAGAATGCAAAGTGAACACTGTTAGTTAATTGAGCAGGCAGGGAAGTATTTTTCCATGAGGGTACATATATATAAAGGTCCTTCCTCAAAACCACAACAGTGCAATTACATTCGCCTTTCCCAAGAAAGGTGACAAACAACACCCCATATCTCAGAAAAGAAGCCAGACATATAGCTACTTCTCTTCCCTAAATCTCATTTATGGCGTTCCTGCAAATGACAAGAAGCATGCCTCTTTCTTTTAAAAAGGAAAACAGAAATGAGCTTCTTGTCAACAAATAATATCCGAGCCAGCATTAATTTGCTTTGCTTTCCACTAAAACAGAGTTCAAGCAACTGGTGACCTCCTGTGATAGCTAATAACTTGGCTCAATCTAAAACTCAGCAGCTAGGAATAAACAAACCAGGGTTCTAACTGGAAATTCATCATGACACTTCCCAGCAGCTATCATCTCTGGAATGCTGCACTTTCTGTGTGAAGACTCACATTTGAATTCAAAACCAGCATATTTTGACAGTGTTTTATAAAGCAGAAAGCATAATAGATGTGTTTATGGTTTATATTGCTGTATAACCAAAAGATGAGGTCAATCTGTTTCCTGCATACTGTCCTTTTAAATATATAGGAGTCTTCCTGCCAATGCCAGAGGCAGCTGTGAGGCAACTGCCATTTTGTCTGTCTGTTCAGATGTAGAATGTTACAAGGAGTCACACTGTTCTCTCTTATAGAGAGCGTTCTTATGCCTGTACTTTCTTTATTGAAATAAAAGTCATCTAGGCTGAAAAATTCATGTCTCTGCTGTTTGTATACAGGAAAACAACTGTGCTACATGTTATTAAATGACATCTGGTATTATCAGATTTATGGGCATAATGCACCACTCTGAAACATATATGCTATTTTAAATAAAGTGAGCTACGTTGCAAGCTGTCATTAATGGATGATTATATGCTTTGAAAGTGTTGACATTAAACATATGTGTGAGTGCATGGCATGACCAAAGTAAAATCATTATAAAACTGAAAATTCCCAAACATTTTAAAGCATTATTTAAGCAATGAGCTGTGGTTGCAAAGCAGCAAGCGAAGTCTAGTGTGCAACCTCACTAGGTTTCAGAGCCCAGGGCTCAGCCTAAGTGGGAATGTCTACACCAGCGATGCCCAATCTTTTTCAGCGAGAATCCCCCTAGTTAACACTATGTAAAACACATGCCTCCCCACCCCTTCGCTGGTCATTAACATGTATAAGCACATATAATGATAATAATAACACCACTAAATTCTGTAACAACAATAAATTATTCTTACCTGAGCAAGAAATTAAGCTTTCCCTGGTGCATTTGCCACCACATGTACCATGTGGCCCCGCCTCTTTCCATCCCTCGTGGACTGAGGGTAATGGAGGCAGGCTCTGGCAGGTTGCCAGAGCTGCCCCAGGCCCCCACTGGCATGGCGCTGCTCCTCTCCAGCTGGGTGCCTGGCCAGTGTGGGACTGGGAGCGTGGGGGCTGCTACTCTGCTCCGGCCAAAGCAGAGCTTGAGTTTGCTGCACCCAGCACGGAGCTTGGGGGCTAAATGACCTCAATATTACTGAAGCCTCATGGTCCCCCTGGAATCTTTGGTGCACCACCAAATGGGTCTTGCCTCCCAGGTTGGGAACCGCTGATCTACACTACTGTTTCTAGCCCTGTAGCATGATTTCAGTTCACCCAAGCTCTGAGACTCACTGCCACAGGTTTGATTTGTAGTCTTGATTTACCCACAGATTCGTAACCAGTTCCCCATCCCACTAGCAAAACACTGTTTCTTAAATCTTTCAGCTTTTCGATAGATTTCATTGACAGACTGATAACTATTGATGACCTTGCAAACCCTTAATCACGAGAGGTGTCCTACTGATTTCACTGTGAATATATGTGTGAATTCAGATTGCTCAAAGAAATAAAGGTTTTCAGGACTGGGCCCAGAGCAACAAGCCACGCCAACCAGTGTATCCTTTAACTTCCATCTTTATTCCACTAATATATACACACACAATAGGCCCTTGCAGATATTACTGAATTAACTCTTACAACTCCCTGATCCCTTTCTCTTCCCAGATGTCAGATCCCCACTACATGTTTCATAAGCCTATGTCCCCTTCCTTTACTTTGAGGCCCTTGCTAGTACAGAACAAAACAGCCCTGCCCTAATGAATTATTGCTCAGATTATGCATACAGGATTTCAGAGATCCTTCACTTCTACCATGACCTGACCTACCCAATAATAATGATTCTTAAAGCTTCCTCCTTTTAATCACAATTGCCTAAAGTGGAAGTCAGGTTGGTACAAGTTTGGTGTTGACAATCTGCCTTACTGGTGTCAGATTTCTCTCTTAGCTAATGAATTGTTAGTTTCAGTATAACCTCCAATGCAGCCTGCAATAGGACAGATCATAGAATCATAGAATCATAGAATAATAGGGTTGGAAGGGACCTCACGAGGTCATCTAGTCCAACCCCCTGCTAAAAAGCAGGACCACTCCCCCTAAATTATCCCAGCCAGAGTTTTGTCTAACCGAGCCTTAAAAATCTCCAAAGATGAAGATTCTACCACCTCCCTAGATAGCCCATTCCAATGCTTCACCACCCTCCTCGTGAGAAAGTTTTTCCTAATATCCAACCTTGACCTCCCCAGCTGTAATTTGAAACCATTGCTCCTTGTTCTGTCCTCTGTTACCCTCGAGAACAGCCTAGCTCCCTCCTCTTTGGAGCAACCCTTCAAGTAGTTGAAGGTTGCTATCAAATCTCCCCTCAGTCTTCTCTTCTCTAGACTAAATAAGCCTAGTTCCTTCAGTCTCTCCTCATAAGTCATGTGCCCCAGCCCCCTAATCATTTTTGTTGCCCTCCGCTGGACTCTTTCTAATTTGTCCACATCCTTTCTGTAGTGGGGAGTCCAAAACTGGACACAGTACTCCAGATGCGGCCTGACCAGTGTCGAATAGAGGGGAATTATCACATCCCTCGATCTGCTGGCAATACTCCTACTGATGCAGCCTAATATGCCATTGGCCTTTTTGGCAACAAGGGCACACTGTTGGCTCATATTCATCTTCCCGTCCACCATAACTCCCAGATCATTTCTGTATACACTATTTCTTTTGCATGTTTTACATTCTATTAATCTTATGTATATATCCTAGTGCCTATTTTCATTTACTGTATAATTCCAGTTATCCAAATTCCCTTTATCTGAAAAGGCTAGTTACTGGAACTCCAGGGCTATAGGGAAGACACACAAAGTTTATCAGCACTTCTGAACTCTCGGTTATCCAAAATTTTTTAATGTACTTCATGCCGTTCAGATAATCAGGAGTGTACCGTATATATGTGAACTAAGCATTTCCTTGTCTTATTTCCTTCACGTAAGTTTACCCATGTTCTTCTAGAAACTTTTTTTTTCTTTAAACAGCAATTCTCTTCCCATCAGGTTGAATGACTTCCACATTAAAAATGAGAAAAATATTGAAAATCAGCTTTAAAATATTCAGTAATAAATGGCTCTTTTATGACACAGAAGCATTAAGATGTCTCCAAGGTACTGCAAATAAAATAATTTATGGGAAATGAGATTATTAATGCTGGGAAAAAGACCACTTAATGCCAGTTTTTAGTGGGCTAAACCAAAGCAGAGCAATTCAGTGGCGGGGCTCAGAAATATGTAAGGCACATACTTAAAAGCTTCAAGGATACAAGGTGATAAATGGAAAATATATGCTGAGACTGCAGTGTTCAGTATTTTGAAGAGTTTGGGAGTCCAGTCCATTTATTCTTATCTCTGAGAGATAGTGTGTCCAGAACATGAAGATAATAGGCCTGATTCACAACGGTGTTACTCCAGATTTATGCCATGTTCCTGACAGGAGTTACATCAGTGTGAAAGTGGAATAACAGAGTGCTGAGTCAGGCACAGATAGCATGTTACTGAAACAAAAATGTTCAGTGTTATTCCAGCACCAGGGAACTCAGTCAATGGGTCATCATCTCTCGTGTAACTACACTGCACTAAATACAAACTAAAAAGGGGAGAAATTGGCCCAAGGTGCTGGTGTATCAATAACATACAACCACTTTACTTTGCAAAAAAATTGTATTACTAAAAAATGGGATGTCAAACCCAGCTATGTTGTTGCATAAATAACAAATCGCTAAAAAAAATTAAAAATTAAAATAGTAATCAGGGTAATACAAAACAGAAGGGCATAATACATATGGGAGCCAATTTAGTCTCATTTGTGTTTCCAAAGTACAGCTGTCACTCTCATCTTATTCTATAGTTCTAGTCCTCCATTTACATCTCTGTTGCCAAACAGTATCACAACAATTCCTTAGTCAAAGAGACAGGTGATGAGAGTATCTTAAAATTGTAAGTGCATCTCAGTTTATCAATCTGGACAGCAAGAATCAAATCCTATAAGGTGAATAGTATCCACAGCTCCAGATTTGGCATTCAGGGCAAGAATGCACGGAGCCATTCTTCTGGATGGCTAATGTCAAAATTCTAGACTTTTACTAAATCTGGCTCTCAAATCACAGGTACAGCTACTCATCAGATTATTATTAGCTGAAAATCTGTCATCTAAATAACTGTCTGATTGACAACAAGAACTGTGTGGGAATCATTTTGGAAATGAAGCCTCTTATTTATAGTGCTGGATTAACGCAGAGGCTAAAGCCCCTGGCCCCAGCCTGAAGGGGAGAATTGGGCTCTAGCCCCTATGGCTCCCGCAGATCGAGCCCCTTCCTCCCACCATCCCGCTCAGCCCCCCATAGCACCAGGGAATGCTGGGAGCGGGAGGGCCCCTGCCCTGCTGGCGTTGGTTGGCCTCCACACTCCCGTCCTGCCCCTGGTCCAACTTCTCCACCCCCAAGGGTGGGGAGGGCCGGCTCAGAGTCCGTGCCCCTTCGCCACCCCTGGGCCAGCTGGTCTGCCGTGGGAGCGGGGCGGGCCAGCCCTGTTCACTTCACTTTATTCTGGTTGCAGGGCCGGGGCCGGCTGGTGCATGGAGGTACAACCTCTGATGCAGCCTTCCAGGGCTCTAAGCCCTGGAAGGCCATGCCAGAGCCACTCTGCTAGCCAACCAGGCCCTGACCCACCCCCAGAATGGACCAGAGCAAACAGAGCTGGTCTTCCCCACCCCCAGAGCACACCAGCCAGCCCAGGGGAGGGGCAGGAGCACAGCCTCTGACCCACCTCAGCACTGGACCAGGCGGGGCCCCCATGGTAGTGGTGGGGCCCACAGTGGTGGGAAAGCCCGTGGCCCCTTAATCCGGGCCTGCTTGCTTAGGCACCTATGGTTTCAGTACTTAACCTGAGGCACTCATATTTCAAGTTTTTGAGCTAAGGCACACAACCTCAAAAGGTGCAGAGGTGCCTAACTCCTGCAGAAGCCAAGGGGAGTTAGGCAGCTAAATACTTTGAGACTCGGGCTCTAAGTGACCTGTCCATGATCACACAAAGCAGGTTCAGAGCCCGAATTAGAGCTCCCTTCCTCTACTTCAATTTGTACATGTGTGTATGCAGGCCAGTCATCTGGGTTTAAGCCAAACACTCCTCTTTCTATGGTTTGATTCCCTGGCTGGTACTAAGACAAAACTGCATGTGGCTTTGTCTAGTATCACAGAAGGGGACACCATTTTGAAAAGCCCACTGCTCCACCCCACTGGCACAAGGCATGGAAGGTCATTTCAGCAGGGCAGAACGTGCCTCAGAATGGCATCCTCTGTGTGGCATAATGACGTGCTCTTCAAAATAGCATCGTGTGTGTGGTGTGACCTTGCACACACAGTGTATGAGATACCACACTAGTGAGGGCAGGTGTAAGCTGTTCCAGAAGCAACAGAATGCCTAGTATTTTGGAGATGCTGCAGTGGCCACCCTATCCGTGTTTGAGAGAGAAAGAGAGAAAATTGACCATATATTTTTTCATAAATCCTTTATTCGTATTTGTATACCTGTGATCAGACTCGCCTGGAACCACTAGGACATAACATGCTATAAATAATTAAATGGATAAGCAGTAAGTTATTGATAAATTAAAAAGAAACAGATTTATTCTGAAGACGTCTCACTCGGCTTCCCTGCTAATGTTTTTTTCAGTTAAAGATATCTGGTAAGAGCACTAGGAACACCCATCCTATTAATAATTAATGAGGAATTGCTGTCTGTTCTCGATTATACAGTGGAGAAGCAAAGCAGCTAAAGAGAAAACAAATCACTTAATGGAGAGACAAGACGCAAAAGTTGATCTGACAGGCTGAAAACCATGAATAAACTAGTATTCTGCCATAGGTAAAAAAACTAAGGGCCCACTCCTGCTGGTAGAGGAATCCGTGGGAGTTTTGCAATTGAATTCAAGGACAGCAGGTGTTGAGGGTACAATTAGATAAGTATATATTCTGAATATCATATTCATCTGTACCAGCTGAGTAATTTTGCCTAAACTTTACTGATCAGAAAAAGCATTTTGTATGACAGATCCAAAATTTTAATCATGCAGTAATATTTAGAGACAGAAAGGATGACTAGTGGGCACTACTTACACAGAAAAGTGCTGTAAGTATAAACACCTAAGAGCTACATTTTTAGCTGAGGGCATTCAGGGAATGAGCTGCATGACTCATTAACATTAATTGGTGGGAAATCCCTGAACATCCAATGATGATGCACATCATGTACTCCAAGAAGAACCGATTTTGTGTTTGAATAAGATGTCAGGGGAAGGGAGAAAATAGAGGGAGAATTCACTGAATATTTAGGTTCTAATTTAATCTCTCAATTAACTTCCTATATTTTTCTACAGCCTGTGCACAGTATGATTGTCCATGATCTTTGACCTGCCTGTTAATAAGCACCATTCACACCAAGCAGAACAGTAAGCACACTGTACGCTGAACTTGGAAGTGAGGCAGAAATAACTCAACAGTTGCACCCTTTATACTGCCTGTTAGAGTCATCTTTGCCCTCTCCCCCATCCCCCCAACCCCTCATTTAGGTTCAACTCTTCTGCCTGCTATGAATACTCAGATGAATCCTTTGGCAAAGCAGATGCTGGAGTAGAGTGTCTGATTCTAGTCTGTTATAACTAGCATTTTGGTGATTTGCCAATTGCCACTGGAAAAAAGGAACACCCTATGCTCAGTTTCTTCCACAGCAACAAATGGATTCATTGAGTATTGGAAAGCACCCAGACACAACTGTGAATTCAGTGAAAGGAGCTTTAAAGAAAGATCTCTGGGGATAATATATTCACCAACATAAATGTTTCTTGTTTTCCCCATGTGATTTATTTTCTGTTTATCATAACTGTAATTTTGAAAGTCACTACCATGCTTCCTGTGAGTGAAGTGACCACTGGGGAGGATAAGAAAGAACTAAACATTTTTAGCAAAGATGCCAATTAGCCAGCATTCTGAGCAAGCATCTGTTCACATTTCTGAATGACTGCACTCTCTGTCAGGACTGGGGTGTGAGCAGTTTGACCTAATGTAGAAAAACACAGGAGCTGAGAGCCCAGGTCACAGACAAAGCTGCCGTCAGGAATCAAACCAAGGGTCAGAGTCAGCAATCCATAACCAGAGTCAGGAGTGAGAGCCATAGCCAAGGCAACGGTTTCAAATTACAGCTGGGGAGGTCAAGGTTGGATATTAGGAAAAACTTTCTCACTAGGAGGGTGGTGAAGCATTGGAATGGGCTACCTAGGGAGGTGGTAGAATCTCCATCTTTGGAGATTTTTAAGGCCCGGTTAGACAAAACCCTGGCTGGGGTGATATAGGGGGAGTGGTCCTGCTTTTTAGCAGGGGGTTAGACTAGATGACCTCGTGAGGTCCCTTCCAACGCTATTATTCTATGATTCTAACGGGAGTAGGACTGGGTCGCACTGGAAAAAGACAAGAACAGGGCAGGAGCGATTCTGCCACCCCCCTGAGTTTATTAACATAGGCTGAATTGGCTAATCCCAGGCTCAGTTGAGGGAGCTTGAGCCCACAGTTTCTGACTCCTTTCGTGCTTTCTGTCTGCAGAGATTTGAGCGATGAACTTTTATTAGTACAAACACGTGCAGAAGCATGTCGATTTTAAGCTCTCTGGAATGCTCAAAGTAAGCAAATTGCTTTCTTATGAGCGCCACTGGTAGAAATCCAATTCTAAGAGTTACGCTCATCCAATCAAGGAACAGAAACAATGTTACGTGACTTCCTAACCACGGACAACTAGCACGTAGTAGTTTGAATTTCAGCTTCAAGCTAGAGGGTTCAAAACTATGGTACAATGATTTTTAACAGTTTTTTAATTCAGTGAGGACTAAACTTGAGGAAACCACAATCTTGTTATGGACAATCCCTGCAGAAAAAAACGAGAGAGGTAAAAACGCATAGTGAACAGATCTAATTTACTTTTAAGCCCTGATTAGAGAATCTAAAGAGGCATATAGTAGGAACAGGTCTGAGTGTCACAGAAGAATGGCAAAATGATTAGGAGCAAGGGTGTAGCCGTGGGTGGGCTGGGGCCTACCCACCACAGCACCCAGTAGCAGCACAAACTTCTGCCACAGTTGCAGGGGCTGCCTAGCAACCGGTGGCCATGGCCGTGAGCCAAGGAAAGGATCTGACATCTCTGCATCCACTCATGACTGTGGCTGCCAGCTGTGGCCAGCCTAGAAGGAGCAAAGTTCATGTCCCTGCCAGGGATTGCAGTGGGCAGGCCTCAACTCACCACCTCTCTCCCCCTCCTCCTCCTCCTCACACAGCTCCACTTGCTACCTAGCAACTGGAACAGCTGAGCCAGCTTCCAGTTACATGATTGAAAGCTGCACATGGCCAGGCCCACCCTGCAGACTCAGGGACCCAGCCAGAAAAGGGGGCCTGGCTATGACCCTGGTTAGAGGACTCTCCTTCAGCGTCTCATGGTTATTTGTTTTACAAACATAAGCCACTAACAAACAGTCATGCCTTTTCTTAGAGAAATTTTTTAAAAGTGTTCATTAAAAAGAGAGGTGCTAGCAGAAAATGGACAGTTTAAGCAGATATATGCCAGAGATCTGAAATAACAATACTGACATGGGCCTATAAAATGTAAAAAATCTCATCCCGTCAAATTGGGTCCAAGTGCCCCCATGCAAATCAAGTCACGTTCTAGAGGGGTAGCCGTGTTAGTCTACTGCAGAGAAACAAACAGAGTCTTGTGGAACTTTTAAAGACTAACAGATTTATTTATCGCATGAGCTTTCGTGGGAGAAAATCCCACTTCGAAGCGTCTGACGAACTGGGATTTTCTCCCGCGTAAAGCTCATGCGATAAATAAACCTGTTAGTCTTTAAAAGTGCCACAGTGCAAATCAAGGTTTACTCTGTTTGCATTAGGGATTTCCATCTCTGCAGCTTCTTTCTGGGCTGGTTTTGATGGCAGGAATTCGGGCAAAATCCTAGCTGTAAACAAGGCCCATGAAGCCTGTTTATTATCTGAACTTAGTCCATGACACAATTTACTTTACAGCAAAATAAATAGTTTTCATGTAAACTATTTGGATTTTTTATAATCTACAGAGGAGAACATTTTGGATAACCAGTCACTTTTGCACACCATGTAATGCCTGGAGCATACTCTCACACTGCTAAGTACTTCCTGCAAAGTGCCACCCTGAACTCCACAGAACTCATTAAGGTCAGTGGCCATTCAAGCACTCAGGGCTAGATCCACAAAGGGGACTTAAACTCAGAGTGACAATGGCTAACTTTATGCCCTGCTGTCTGTAGAATCAACAAGTTGGAGGGAAGCACCAATCTCCACATAGGACTAAGCATTCGTGCAATCACATTCCCAAAAGGTACCAGAACAGCCCATTACCCCAAAGATAATGAGGGCTTACTGATCCCTCAGAATGATAATATGATGGCTAGAGATATTTGACCAAATCATCTGGTACAAGGTAAAAGATGGTATCTCACCATGTCAGAGACTGGCAACTCTACATGTCAGAGGGGCAATACGCAACTTGTTTGTATCACTGCATAAATTAAAAGAAGGTCTCAAAGGGAGTGTCTTAGTCTGGCCAAGTGAGAACCAAAAAGTCCCTCCATTTACTGAGCTGCTTCATTGTCATGGAGATACATGTATTAAATATACTTGTAGCACGTAGATTGTGTTTTTTACCATGCTCAATTGGCAGTAAATCTGACCTACTGTCTTCCTTACTGAAACATATCTCTGGTCTTATTGGATAATCTTATTGTGGTTTGGTATCTCCATTATCTGCGTCGCGTTGGGATTGTATACACACTGGGAGAACACACGTTGCCAATAACTGCTTACGTGAGATCAGCTCTTTCTTGTAAAAAAATTAATAAAAATAAAAGTGATGTGGTGCCTCTCCATGTAACTCAGTAGTTAGAAGACTCCTCTAGATGTGGGACAGTCTCTGCTCAAATTAATATTTAAATGTTTCACCATCTATTGAAGCTGTCCCATTTTTTATGAAAGGTCCGTAGCTCAGTGGTCACGTCACTCATCTGGGAGGTAGGAGACCTAATTTCAATTAACTGCTCCTCACATGCAGAATAGGGATTTGAACCTGGTTCTCCCACAGCTTGAAAAAAGGCTCTGGCTGCTGGACAGAAAAGAATCACCCTGATGCATTTTAGAATCATAGAATAATAGGGTTGGATGGGACCTCACGAGGTCATCTAGTCCAACCCCCTGCTAAAAAGCAGGACCACTCCCCCTAAATTACCCCAGCCAGGGTTTTGTCTAACCGAGCCTTAAAAATCTCCAAACATGGAGATTCTACCACCTCCCTAGATAGCCCATTCCAATGCTTCACCACCCTCCTAGTAAGAAAGTTTTTCCTAATATCCAACCTTGACCTCCCCAGCTGTAATTTGAAACCATTGCTCCTTGTTCTGTCCTCTGTTACCCTCGAGAACAGCCTATCTCCCTCCTCTTTGGAGCAACCCTTCAAGTAGTTGAAGGTTGCTATCAAATCTCCCCTCAGTCTTCTCTTCTGTAGACTAAATAAGCCTAGTTCCTTCAATCTCTCCTCATAAGTCATGTGCCCCAGCCCCCTAATCATTTTTGTTGCCCTCCGCTGGACTCTTTCTAATTTGTCCACATCCTTTCTGTAGTGGGGAGCCCAAAACTGGACACAGTATTCCAGATGCGGCCTGACCAGTGTCGAATAGAGGGGAATTATCACATCTCTCGATCTGCTGGCAATACTCCTACTGATGCAGCCTAATATGCCATTGGCCTTTTTGGCAACAAGGGCACACTGTTGGCTCATATTCATCTTCCCGTCCACCATAACCCCCAGGTCCTTTTCTACAGCGCTGCTACTTAGCCGATCGGTCCCCAGCCTGTATCAGTGCATGGGATTTTTCCGTCCTAAGTGCAGGACTTTGCACTTGTCTTTGTTGAACTTCATGAGGTTTCTTTCAGCCCAGTGTTCCAATTTGTCCAAGTCTCCCTGGATCCTGTCCCTGCCCTCCAGAGTATCTACCATTCCCCCCAACTTGGTGTCATCCGTAAACTTACTAAGCACGCAGTCTATTCCATCATCAAGATCATTAATGAAGATGTTGAATAGAACCGACCCCAGGACCAACCTCTGGGGCACTCCACTCGTTACCGGTTGCCAACCAGACATCGAGCCATTGATTCCTACCCGCTGAGCCCGTTGATCTAACCAGTTTTCGATCCACCTTACGGTCCCCTCGTCCAACCCATACTTCCTTAACTTGCCTATGAGAATGCTGTGGGAAACCATATCAAAAGCCTTGCTAAAGTCAAGGTATACCACCTCAACGGCTCTTCCTGCATCCACAAATCCAGTCATCTCATCATAGAAGGAAATCAGGTTGGTCAGGCACGATTTGTCCTTGGTGAATCCATGTTGACTGTTCCTGATCACTCTATTTTCCTCCAAGTGTTTCAGGATGGATTCCTTGAGGACCTGCTCCATGATTTTCCCAGGGATTGAGGTGAGGCTGACCGGTCTATAGTTCCCCGGATCCTCCTTTTTCCCTTTCTTAAAGATAGGTACTATATTTGCCTTTTTCCAATCCTCCGGGCCCACCCCCGTTCGCCACGAGTTCTCAAAGATAATGGCCAGCGGCTCTGCAATCACTTCCCCCAACTCCCTCAGCACCCTCGGATGCAGTTCATCCGGCCCCATGGACTTGTGCACATCCAATTTCATTAAGTGTTCCCTAACCTGACTTTCCATCACCAAGGGCCACTCTTCTCTCCATTCCACGTTACCCCGTGTAGTAGCCTGGGAGCTGGCCCTCCCTGTGAAGACTGAAGTAATAAAAGCATGGAGTACTTCAGCCTTTTCCGCATCATACTCCACGAGGATGCCTGCCCCATTCAGTAAGGGACCTACACCACCTCTGATCCTTTTCTTGTTGCTGATATACTTATAGAACCCCTTTCTGTTATCCTTCACATCTCTTGCTAGCTGCAACTCCAATTGTCCTTTGGCCTTTTTGATTTTATCCCTGCAGTCCCAAGCAATATCTTTGTACACCTTCCTTGTCATCTGTCCAAGCTTCCACTTCTTGTAAGCTTCCCTTTTATGTTTCAGCTCCCCGCAGAGTTCCCTGCTAAGCCATGCTGGTCACCATCCACATTTGCTGTTCTTTTTGCACATGGGAATGTTATCTTCCTGTGCCTTTAACAGGGTTTCTTTAAAATACAGCCAGCTGTCTTGGACACCTTTCCCCTTCAGATCAGCCTCCCATGGGACCCTGCCCATCAGCTCCCTAAGGGAGCCAAAATCTGCTTTTCTGAAGTCCAGGGTGTGTGTTCTGCTTCTTTCCTTCCTTCCATTGATCAGGATCCTGAACTCTACCATCTCATGGTCGCTGCTGCCCAGGTTGCCATTTACTTCTACTTTCCCGATCAATTCTTCTCTGTTTGTGAGCAATAGGTCTAGAGGTGCAGGGCAGATCTGGATTAAAGGGCTTCAGGGCCCTGAGCTGCCCCACCACTATGGGGGCCCACCACCTGGGGCCCCAGTGCCCCCATCACTGTGAGGGCCCCTTCCTGGACCGGTGCTGGGGGGAGGGAAGAGGCCACACTCCTGCCCTGCCCCTGGGCTGACCGGTCTGTCCCTGAGGGCAGAGCGGGCCAGCCCTGTTCACTCCGCTCTGTTCTGGGGTGGGTCCGGGGTGGGTAGCACATGGTGCGACTCTGGCATGGCCTTCAGGGCCACAGCCCTGAAGGGCCACACTGGAGCCCCTACTAAACACGAGCTGGCCCTGCCCCCAAACAGAGTAGAGCAAACGGGGCCAGCCCACTCCACCCTGGGAGCAGACCAGCCAGCCCAGGGGTGGGGCAGGAGCACCTCTGGCCTGAAGTCCTGCATCCCCAGCACTGGCACTATGCGGGCTTAGGAGGGTCTGGGATGGAAAGGGTAGGGGCTGGAGCCTGGGGCCCCCTTTCAGGCTGGGGCCCAGGGCTCTAGCTCTTTTAGCTCCCACCTTACTTCGGCCCTAGTGCAGGGCACAATCTGGTATGTGTGCCCTAAGGTGGTCTCTGAGAGAAAGCTCCCTTGTCAGTCAACATAATTAATCCACCTCCCACAAGCGGCAATAGCTCTGTTGGGGTCGGAAGCTCTAGTGCTTACATCAGGATGATTTATGTTACTCAGGGGGCTGATTTAGTCACATGCATAGGTGGTCTTAGCGGGTGGGCAGCTAGGGCAACTGCCCAGGGCCCCACAGGGTGAGGGGCCCCCAAAATGCAGCTGCAGGGGGCCGCAGTGGAAGCCCTAGAGAAGCCAGCTGCGGGAGGGAGGCCGTGGAGAGGCAGGCCAGGGGCTTTGCTGCGGCCCCACCAAAGCCACCGGGGGCACCAGAGGCCCCGCCAGGGGGAGAGGGGGCCCAGAGACGCCAGCGGCCCTGTGGCAGCCCCTGCAAGGCCAGCGTAGGGCCCGGGGACTTACTGGCAGCCCCACAGAGGTCAGTGTGGGGGCTGGGGGAGGCAGTGGGGGCCATGCTAAAGGGGGACAAAAGTCAAGAATGGAGCCCCCCCTCATCATGTGGGGGGCCCATTCTTGACTTGCCCAGGGCTCCGGAATCCCTAAGACCGACCCTGGTCACACAAGTTACACCAACAGGAGTGGTAGTGTAGACATAGCCTCAGTATTTTGCAGGACGAGGCCACAACAGACAAGCACTTCATCCACTGAGCTCCAATTCACACTTCTCTAGGGACCACCTGCGCTCTCCCTGCCTTGTTTCTCTCTCTCTCCCTGAGCTATACCTTATTATAGACTGGCAGTACTTACATAATTGCTTTAGTCTGAGAATAGTTAACTGGAAATAGGCTGAAAATATGAGATTAAGCAGGGTCATTTTCTTTATATTTTCTCAACTAAAATGCATATGGTATTTTCAGAAGGAGGCTGGCTCTTGGGGGGGACCGGGGACCCAGTCTCAGGTGTGATTGATCAGCTTCTTCCAGATTGATCCAGCTGTAGATTTGGTGATTTTAAAAGCCAGCAAGGGGGGCTATCTGGGTCAAGAGATGCCAAGAAGCCCCTGAGCAAACAGGCCCGGGGGGCAGTTGCAGTGAGGAGAGCAACTGGAAGTGGTTTGACTCCTGTGGCCTGCCTTGGAGCAGGAGGACTTCCAGGCAAACAGTCTCTTGGAGGACTGTAAAAGCACTGCCAGGAAGCAGGAAGGCTCTGGAGGAAGCCCCTGGGGGAGGAACAAAAAAGGTAGTTTGTGGATGATTCTCAGGAGGTAGCCTGTAGGCAATAGATAGCCCTGCAGATGATGCAGAATTGGGGAAAATGATAGATGTGGAATTTGTGTTACCAGTATTTGTGAGTAATGTTTCTGCCAGTTGGAGCCAGGAGTAACAAGGGCTGGGTTCAACATCTAGGGGTTCCATTCAACAATACAAACACAAAACTGGCTTGATCCATCATTCAGTCATGTGAGAAGTTTTATACTACCCCAGGTGCCTCCAAAAGGTGATACCTCCCTTCTTGCAAGCACACAGAGTCTGAGTCTAGAAAGAAAATGGTTTAATGAAAGGAGGGAATTAACTCAGTGTTAATTTGGGAAAACAGCTCAAGCATGTGTAACCTTCGGGTGGGCTAAAATTCATTTAATTTCCCTTCTCGAGTGCCTCACAGAAATCAATCCCAATCCCTATGGAGAAAGCAGCTGGAGACCCAGGATCCAGTCTGTATGGGACTCACAGCAAAGATTGCTCAGAGTTACGACCCCACATTAAAATACTACTAAAACCAAACATAACAATGAACTTTATTAACTACTAACTAAATGAACCTTATCCAAAGAAAAGAAAATACAATTAACCAAGAACAATCCCTACAGAAACTCCAACATGGAAGATACCCAAGAGTCCCAAAGTCCAGGTGGAGTTCACGCAACTCTGAGCTACAGTCTTTGTTCGAGTGTAGAGGCTTGAGTGGCTAGAAATAGCTGTCCTCTTCTTCTTTCTTTGCAGAAATCTTCTGTAGCATTCCATGCAGGCTTTTCCTTCTCCATATGCATGTCTGCAAAATCTGTTGCAGATGACTCCATGGGAGGGAGAAAACATCTTGTTCACTCCTGGCTCAGCTTCTCTCCTGAAAACTGAGCACATGGGTTCCTCTCAAAGCAGCTCCTGCCTGCTGTCTGCACAGACTGCTGCTCTCATGTGATCTGACTGACCACACCAGGACACACCAGCAGGGAACCCCGTGGAGCATGTTCAAAATGCTACCACTCCCTGCTTCTAGAAATTTCTGGTTGTGGGTAGCTAATCTGCCCAGCAACAGCAACCCACCTTCAGTAAGTCTCTTAAAGAGAGAGCCTTTTTTAGGCATATGGGTTACACATGATTCATAAATCTAAAACCATGAGCAAAGCAAAACCCACATCCCAGAGTATGTCCTTTTCTTCTCCTTTCTTTCTCTCTCATACCCCACTCACGATAGTTGTCCTTAGTCAATAATGACCCAGTGTTCAGGGGTGCATCTGAGTGAATTCACCTCCCACCATGACTGCGTGGGGAGGGAGAGAAAGAAGCCATCTTGCTTGTCCCACCAGCCGTCACCACCAGACCACTCGCCATTCCTCTGGCCGCCTCTCTGCTGCTCATTGCCTGCAGGCTGCTCTGTTGCACACCATCAGATTCTGCTACCGCCTGCTTCTCCATTACAGCTTCAGTGATGTCCCTTGAGGTTCACCCCACTCTCTATTTCTCAGTGAAATCAGTTCTGAGTCATCATTAGTTCTTAATGGGTGAACTTCAGTGATGAAGTTGGGCATAAATGATTTCAACCCTAGTGAGCACTTAACAGAATAAGAGATTTCTAATAGGATCTTAATTATCTCTGTGAATGGTGGGAGGGGGAGTCAAAACACGCCTGCGGCTCCTAGATAGAGCCCAAACTTGCAGGCAGAAATACCCTGTCCCCACTCACTATCAACCACCACAAGGGTCTGGCATTCAAGTCCCTTGTTTAGCCAGTTCCGTTCAGATGAGAGTGACCCTTCCATTGCAGCAAGCTAAGCACCGCTCTGCTGCCCTTTGTTCATTCAATAGGGGAAACATTTCATTACCCCTTCATTTAACACTAACGTGATTTGTAGCCCAACAGCAGCCGACCTGGACATTTGGGCAAAGCAGCGCTGCCACGCTGAGTACCTAAGCACAGTATATGTGCTCATGCA
Organism: Pelusios castaneus; assembly: GCA_007922175.1. Classification (NCBI taxonomy): domain Eukaryota; kingdom Metazoa; phylum Chordata; order Testudines; family Pelomedusidae; genus Pelusios; species Pelusios castaneus. The sequence continues at coordinate 2,251,765 of ML685863.1, read as the reverse complement.
CACGGGCATCAGGGTTGGATAATTTTGGTGATCCCAGGAGTGGCGTCTAGCCAGGGTGCTGGGTGGGAGAGGAGCAGCTGGGACGGGGCGTGACCACCGCTCAATGCTGCTTGGTGCCAGGAGCGGCTCCTGGTCAGGGTGCTAGGCCCACATGGGAGAGGGGTGTGGTCTGGAGCAGCCAGGAGCAGTGACTGCCATGCCACATGCTGCTTGGGGCTGGCACCAGAGCAGCTCCTAGTCAGCTGCTGAGTGAGTCCAGGAAGGAAGGCAGAACAGCCACGCTGCCTTGGGCACTGGGGGCCAATGCACCTGCACAGCTGAGTGTCACTAGAAGCTCTGTAGCTGCCCCCCTCTCCCCACCCAGCATCACAGAAATATTGCTGGAGCCACACCTACTATCCTCAATGCTGGTAGAGCCTGGGTACCACTAGCTCATATAACTCACCACCTATGCTCATGCAAATACAATCTCGTCCTGATGCCTGTTCCCCTCCCCTCCCAGCCAACTCAGCAGGGAAGAACCCATTAGGCCTTGCTTGCATTACATGTGCAAGAAATATAGCTGAATTGCTGAGGAAGAGGGCCTGAATCAGACTCTGGATGTGGTGTCAGTCCTTCCTGAGGTAAGTGGATTGGCCAGAAGTCTCCAGGAACTAATGAACAGTGAAGAACAAATAGTGGCAAGAGACAAGAATATAGTGTATGTAGGTACTGGCTAGTCAATACGCTTCAAATCCAATATGTATCTGCAACATCCTTCCCTCTCCTATTCTTATTCTCAGCTGATCTTAAGCAGAGACTTCCAAGAATGCCAACTATTTAGACTTGTGTATGCAGAAAGAAGGCCAGCTGTTAAAAATAATCTAATGCATGCAAAGCCCTGAGCAGAGCACTCCCACATGGAGCTAACAGTCATCTGTAGGTTACCTGGTGATAATATAAATAAGGTCCTACCAAATTCACGGTCCAGTCTAGTCAAATTGCATGGCAAAAGGATTTGAAAATTAGTTAATTTCATGATTTCGGATGCTTTCATCTGAAATGTCATGGTAATGGTGTGTTTCCCAATCCAAAATGAAGTTGTGAATGGGTTGCAACCCTTTTGTGGGGGGAGGTGGCAGGATTGCCAACCTCACTTCAGAGCAGAGAGGTGAGTGTAATATCCCGTGTGCTGCTGGGAGCACCACCAGCTGCTAGTCCTGGCCAGGCTTGGGCACTGCCAGTAGCAAGGTGCAGATCAGAAGCCTCCTCCGGCTGTAGGAATCTCTGGGGCACCAGAGGTGGATCTTATCTTTCCCATACTGCTGGGGGACCCCAGCCCAGCAGACACTAGCAACTAGAGGATCCTGGCTGGGCACTCACAGCAGCACAGGGGAGATCAGATTTCACAGGGAAAGGCCAATTTCATGGTCCATGACAGTTTTCATAGCTGTAGAATTGGAAGGGCCCTAAATAAAATATGTAGAACACAAAAGTACATCGAATCCTTGACAGATTCAAAGAAGCAAGGCACAAATATATCTAAGAAACACCCCCTCCACCCCACCAAAGAAATCACTGATTCAGGCTTTACTGTCACCTTATTTAGGAATCGGAATGTATATGTTGCTGTTTGCTCTGTTCTCCTGGTAAATTACTGGTAGTGCTGGTAATGACTAGTTAAAGTGGCCCAATACTTTCCATTATATACCCCTGATTTCACTGACCAGCTGCAGCTAGTCAAGATACATTTTTAATTTTTGGCAAAAATAGTTCATCCCTTTCAGAGAATGACTTTAGGGCAAAATGGGTAGGTTGTCCAATGCTGGATGCTTCCAAAGTTTTTACGATAGCTCTAGGAATTTCACACTTTGGAGGAGGATCTTGAAACATGGCAGTGGGACAATCCTAGGATAAGAGACTCAGACTCTAAGGTCAGAAGGGACCAATATGATCAGCTAGTCGGACCTCCTGCACTACGCAGGCCACAGAACCTCACCCACCCACTCCAGTAATAAACCTCTAACATATGACAGATATTAAAGTCCTCAAATCATGGTTTAAAGACTTGCTGGGGGATTGATTCTCTGTACCTGAAAGTGAGCCATGCCCCATGCTACAGAGGGAGGCAAGAAACCCTGGAGACTTTGCAATCTGCCCTGGGGGAAAAATTCCTTCCCAACCCCAAATATGGCCATCAGCTAAATCCTGAGCATGTGAACAAAACCAAGAAGTCAGAAACCCAAGAAAGAATTGTCGAATAACTCAGAAACCATCCCCTCAAAGAGCCTTTTGCTATTTGCCTGAAAACCCATTCACAACCGGCCAACTTACAGGCTTCTATAGCAGTGATCCTCAAACCTTTTTCTCCCCACCCCCCATTACCCAGTCTGTATCCTCCCATGGAGCTGAAGCTCTGGCTGAGGCCAGGAGCACATCTGGTGCAGGGCCCAGTCTGTGGCCTGGGTCTAGGAGCAGCACCAGGGGCAAAAGGGGGGTGAGGCGTGCGGCCGGGGTCAGGAACACGAGTGGGATGAAGAGTGCTGCCAGGGCCCAGAGCATGGCTTGGGGTTGGGCCCAGGTGCAGCTCCGAGCGTGGCCAGAAGCAGGCGTGGGGCTGAGACCGGAGTCAAGCTGGGGACAGAACAGGGCTGGGTGGTGTTCCTTCTCTATCCCACATGGGGGCTGACCTGGGCCTGCCATGCCCCCTCCCCCTGCATGATCTTCCAGGGGGCATACCTCACAGTTGGGGACCACTGCTCTATAGGGTATATTTACACAATAACTAGACGCCTGTGGCTGGCCCATGCCAGCCGATTCAGGCTTGTGGGGCTTGGGCTCGCAGTGTCTGAGACCCTAGGCTCCAGCCGGAACCCAGAAGTCAACACAGCAATGAAACCACCCTGCAGCCTGAGCCCCATGAGCCCAAGTCGGCTGGCATGGGCCAGGCACAGGTGTCTAGTTGCTGTGTAGACATACCCTAAAAGGGCATTGCACCAAGGTCAGTGCTGAACAAGCTCTGTGCACATAGAATCATAGAACAATAGGGTTGGAAGGGACCTCACGAGATCATCTAGTCCAACAACCTGCTAAAAACCAGGACCACTCCCACTAAATCACCCCAGCAGGGTTTTGTCTAACCGAGCCTTAAAAATCTCCAAAGATGGAGATTCTACCACCTCCCTAAGTAACCCATTCCAATGCTTCACCACCCTCCTAGTGAGAAAGTTTTTCCTAATATCCAACCTTGACCTCCCCAGCTGTAATTTGAAACCATTGCTCCTTGTTCTGTCCTCTGTTACCCTCGAGAACAGCCTAGCTCCCTCCTCTTTGGAGCACCCCTTCAAGTAGTTGAAGGTTGCTATCAAATCTCCCCTCAGTCTTCTCTTCTGCAGACTAAATAAGCCTAGTTCCTTCAGTCTCTCCTCATAAGTCACGTTCCCCAGCCCCCTAATCATTTTTGTTGCCCTCCGCTGGCCTCTTTCTAATTTGTCCACATCCTTTCTGTAGTGGGGAGCCCAAAACTGGACACAGTATTCCAGATGCGGCCTGACCAGTGTCGAATAGAGGGGAATTATCACATCCCTTGATCTGCTGGCAATACTCCTACTGATGCGAGTTCTCAAAGATAATGGCCAGTGGCTCTGCAATCACTTCAGCCAATTCCCTCAGCACCCTCGGATGCAGTTCATCCGGCCCCATGACTTGTGCACATCCAATTTCTTTAAGTGTTCCCTAACCTGACTTTCCATCACTGAGGGCTGCTCTTTTCTCCATTCCGCATTACCCTGTATAGTAGCCTGGGAGCTGGCCCTCCCTGTGAAGACTGAAGTAAAAAAAGCATTGAGTACTTCAGCCTTTTCTGCATCATCCACCACGAGGATGCCTGCCCCATTCAGTAAGGGACCTCATTCTGTCTCTTCCTTAAAGAGAAGAGGGGGCTCAGAGAAGAGCTTCCAAAATATCAGCTTCCAAAATATCCAGCCTACCACTGAGTATATCAAATACTAAGAGATCACCCTGTATTTATATCACAGCATTAGTCATTCAAGAGCAGTGTTTCCTGGAGCAACATAATTCAGATTTACTGTGGCTAGGCAGGTGAAAAGCTGAGATGGCTAGTTATGCTAAAAACCACGCTTTTACTGTTACCTCTTCATCCCCAGTTTCTATCACCCATCTATTCAATCTTGTCATAAACCTACTTGTTAGCTCTCTGGGGCTACATCTGATCAATGCTTAAGTCCCTGATCCTTGACTGGAAACATGGGGTGTTACTAACATTTAATTAACTATCACAGCCAAAGTTGAAGCAGCATCTGCTCCTGGCAAGTGGTGAATACCCCCCAATCTCAGAGTTGTATGTACTCAGCCCCTCTTGGAATTGCATCCACAGCTTAAGTGCCTGACCAATAACCTTATTGGTAGTTCAGGATTTCTTGTGGGCCCCAATCGCTTTCCAGCTGTAACTGCGCCATTCATCCTTTCCCACTTTTAGTGCTTTTGTTTTCTGTTGATTAAGAGAAAATCAGCGAGAGTGGCAAAGTGACTCGCCAGCAGATGCATGGCCTTGTGACTAAGAGCAGCATTGCAGGGTTTTTTCCTCTGTACACCTGCCACCAACTCTGCTGATGGTCCCTGTAAGGCAGGGCCAACCCTCCTTGTCCGTCACAGAGGGAAGCCACACCCCCTCACTTCCTCACGCTGGGGCCGTAAGCACCCTACAGCCTCAGGCAGGGCTGATAAACAGACTATAGCATTGCACAGATTTTACAGGCCAAGAGCAAGGATCACTCTAAGGCTGATGTAGGAAAGGAGGACACAGGCCCACCTGACTCCACTGTGTCTCAGCCCAGGTCCCTACCCATGGCAGAGGGGTCTGCCATGGAGTCAGTAGGGTCCCAGTCACAACACACTAACTCAGTTTGCAGCACCACAGCTGCTGGACTGTCACAACCCTCCCCTGCCCCTTTTCCCAGTAGTACCTGGTCGGCCAATTCCCACTCAGCCTTGTTGGGATAGCCACCCAGGGATAAGTTGCAGAGCCCCAAAACATCTCCAGGGGTTGGCAGGACTGGTAGCTCATCAGGGCTGTCAGCAGATGGCAATTCCTCCAGGTCACAGCCCATCTGGGCCTCCTCCCCATCATCAGCAGCTGGCAACTCCTCCAAGTCACTGGCCCCCTGCAGGGTCAGTGGGTCCTCAGAAAGGAGCAGCACCAGTGGGGCCTCAGAACCCCAGTAATTCTTCCAGGTCCACCACAGTGGATGGATCTAGCCAGTCCTCCTGGGCCCTGCTGTCCGCAGGCAGGATAAGGTCCACAGGCCACAGGTAGCTCTTGAGGGTGGGGAGAGACATCCTTCCTCTCCGGCAGCTAAACCCACGGCCTGCGATCTGGAAACTTCTGTTAGTTGTCCACAGAACGCCCGATCCTCTTTGTCTATCTGAGAAGGAGGCCAGGCCCCCACACTACAGTCCCTTTCTGCTCAGCCTTCCCAGTGGGTCATTTTTGGTCTTGCCCCTTTTGGAGTAAACTAGGATTTTCACCCAGCAGTCCCAGGACCTCACATCAGGCCCACAGCTGTGGTCGAGGAGAAATAGTCCAGTAGGAAAGTCAGATCCCTAGACACTGAGTTCCAACCCCTCATAACAAGTGGCTAAGGCCTATCTGGTCAGAACATTTGCTTCTCTCTGAGCTACTTCCTATGTTGGCCAAGCTTCTTCCCAGGGGGCTCGTAGTCTCAGCAGGGGAGTGGGAGAGGTCTGTCCCAGGGCCAAGCCTCTAGTCCCCACTTTCAAGACAACAAAGAAACGGAAACTAAGTTAACAGGAATAAAGAGCAGCACCTATCTGTCCTACCACTCTGTCCTCACAGGCAACTGAAGAATTTGTTCGTCTTTAAAAGTGCCACAAGACTCCGTTTTTGTTCTGCTTAAACAACAAGAATCCTGTGGCACCTTTTGATTAACAAATTCCTTCAGGTATAAGCTTTCATGGGCTACAACCTACTTCATCAGATACAGGTAGCTTGGCTCTCTGCTGCACACCTCTCTGGGAGCTGAGGATGAACTGTCTCTCTGTCTCCCCATGCTGGTCTTTCTGAACTGAAATTATTCCTTTTTTAAGCTCCTCCTCCAAGACTGGCATGCCTCACAGGTGCAGTAGCTGGCAGGACCAGGCTGGCTGAACCCCAGGATGTTCTTTAATCCCTTCTTTCCTGGTGTGTGGTTTGTACACCCTGCCACAATGTTCATTTGTTATTTGTTTCTAGTACACCCAAGGCAAGATATGAACATACGATAAAGGCCAGGCCCTGCCCCCAAAGAAATTAAAACCCCAAACTGGACAGACAAGAGTAAAGTGGTTGGATGGCAATTGGCCATGTCTTACATCACCATGACACCTTACCCAGGTAGGGATCATGCTGGCCAAAGTCTGAGCATTCCCTCTTGGACTCTAGCTTACCAACAGCTTTCACAGTCAGTGCCCCTCTCAAGATCTGGTTTATTTACAAAGTTCAAAAGGAAGACAATGTTTCCCACTGAGACTTTCCTTCAGCCATCTTGTTCTCTGCATTGTAGCCCCTCTAACTGGTTCTGGCTCCTGTGATGGTGATCTGTCCCTCTGGTCAGGTCCTTTGCGAATCTTGTCTCTTCTGAGCAAGCACTGTTCTTACCAGCACAAAACAGAGTAAGTCCTTTCCTATATAAATGCATTACAGATCTTGTCTTGCCATCAGCTTTGATTTCAGCAGCACTAAAAGAGGGGGTAAGTACCTAATCATCTTCTCAGCCTTCTGTTCATTCAGCTCAGACTTTCTCAAAGGGCTCCGTATGAGAGGTAGAAGAGATGGCTTATGGATCTACAATGGTGTATTAAGCCTTCATTGATTCTTTCTCCTTCACTTGTGCTTTTGTATTACTCTTCATGAAGATGGACAGAACTGCTTTTCCTTGAAATTAGCCCTAATTGCAGAGATATTAACATATTCTCAGAGTGCTTGTGAAAGGTCATTTTACAAGCAGTTATGTATAGATTGCATTTTTATTAAATCACTTACAGTAATTCTCTTTCAGACTTCTGACCGCCAGAAATGATCTTGCAGCAATTTAAAAGAATCTGAAGCATCTTGTTTATTTCTTTCATGTCTAAATGAGTTGATGGTGTAAGTCCTCCTTGAAAGTAAGATTAAAGGATTTTATAGTTATTAGGTAAAGATTTTGCTGCTTTCCTAGTAAGCAGATGTCGAGGTTGAGCTACAGTTCTGGGCCCAAAGAACTGCTAAATTTCTTTTTGGATTAAAGTTCACAACTTGGAAAGTCTACCACATCCTATCAAGTGCTGTAGAAAAATCAGGAAATAAACTAGCATGTGAAAAAGTTTGTATAGATCCAGTTTACTGTAAAGTAAAAAGTGCTTATTTCATCAAGCATAAATTGGCCAGATTGGAAGTAGTTTCATTAAAGAGAGTTTTTTGTGGGTTTTTTTGTTTATCTTTGCAGAGACAAGTATACTAGGAGAATGTGGAGTAGTCTATTGCCAAAACAAACATTGCCATTGTAGAAGTCACTGTTGTGTTTGCTGGTTCTGCAAGAAACTTCAGCCATTATGATAGGACATGTTAACCATGGTTCTCATCAGAAAACCTATCCTATTGGAGATGTGGCCTGATGATATGAGCAAAGGCCTGAGAACAGAGGCTGCATCTACACTTGTAAATTAAGTCGACTTAAGCTTGCTAAAGTTGACTTAATTTACCCTGCGTCTACACTACAGTTTCCTTAAGTCGATTTAACAACTTGCTTAAGTCGACTTAAGGAAAATAAAGTCGACTTTATTAAACCTAGATTTAGTTCGATTTAGGGCTTAAGTCGACTCCCTAGAGTCGACTTAAGCCAATGTAGACATGAGGTAGTCCTAGGTCGACTTAGGGCTACCCCAGGACAGCACCAATGCCCTCCCTGCTGGGGCGGGGCACAGGGGGAGCCTGGCATGCCCCCCCAAAGGTCAGGGCAGAGCCCTGCCCACCCTGCCAGGGTCCCTGTCCCCCTTTGCCCCATTGTACCTATGTACAATGGGGCAAAGGCTGAGCCCCCTGGCACTGGGCAAGGGGTGCCCCACCTGCCTCTGTGGACCTACCCTAGGTCCACCTAGCCCCTAGAAGTCGACCTAGGCGTCCAGTGTGGACGCTCTAGGTCGACTTTGTAAGTTCCCCCCCAAAGTCGACTTAAAATTTAAGTATAGACTCACTAAGTCGACTTAGATAAAGTCGACTTAAATTTCCAAGTGTAGACATAACCAGAGAGACTACTAAGCTCTAAATCCTAGCTGAGCAACCAGTTCTCTAACCTGTACAAAGTCCCTTAACCTCACTGTTCCAGTTAACCTGAGTGGAAAAACTGAATAAAAGAATTCACATTTCACGGAATTTCTAAAAACCAGCTGCCACAGTGTAGTTGAGCTGAAGTTTCCTAGGCTATGTCTACACTGGCAAGTTAGTTCGAATTAAGGAAGCTTAATTTGAACTAATTTAAGCCTTGGCTACACTAGGCTTACATTAGTTCGAATTAAGGGCTTCCTTAATTCGAACTAATAAATTGTCTTATACTTTTCGAATTAAGGGTTAATTCGAACTAGTTAGAATTAACCAATGTGGCCATGTTAGTTCAAACTACGTGCTTAGTTCAAACTAACCAGCACATTGAGCTCAATGCAATTGACTAATTCGAACTAAGCAAGTGCCATGCATGGCACTTGCTTAGTTCGAACTAAAATTTGCTAGTTCAAATTAAGTTAATTTAAACTAACTAAAATTAGTTTGAATTAGTTAGTTCAAATTAACTGATTCGAACTCACTTTGGTAAGTGTAGACATAGCCTAGCTAGATATTAACACAATGGATTAATTTGTAAATAGTTGGGGGGTTTGATTCAATACATATGAGTCATAAACTGAAGGGTGCTCATCAAGGCAAAATAAACTTTCCCTATGTTGAGAAGAGCATGATTAAGTCTTCATGCCTGACAGAACAAGACCGTGGGAATAAACGCTGGCTAAATTTAGCTTGCATATATAGTTATTTATTACCAGTTCGTACAGATATGAGCTAAATGCCTGCTCCCAGGTCTAGCAAGCAACCTTACCCCAGGCTTGTAAGACACCTGGTATTCCTATTAAAAGTAGTATATTTAATTTTAAAGGCATTAACTGAGATGAGTTCCTCTGTCAGGAATAAGTACAACATTATTAGACTTGTGAAGGGATGGCCTGGCAAGGATATCACATGCTGTCAGTACAGGATTCTGAATATGAGGACTGAGCAGTGGAAGAGCAGAGATGACTGGTTAATGGAGGAGCACTGGGAGTACTCAGATAATCAGAAAAACATGTAGAGTTGGAGAAGCAAAATATTAAAAAGGAGGAGGCTGAGGAGAAGTGAAGGAAGAAGGCAAAGCTGCTGGCTGTGTATGTCTGCATATTCATGTCATGATTGTTCTGCATCATGTGTAACCCTCGGGTGGGCTAAAATTCATTTAATTGCCCTTCTCCAGTGCCTCACAGAAATCAATCCCTATGGAGAAAGCAGCTGGAGACCCAGGATCCAGTCTGTATGGGGCTCACAGCAAAGACTGCTCAGAGCTACACTCCCATATTAAAATACTACTACAATAAACATAACAATGAACTTTATTAACTACTAACTAAATGAACCTTATTCTAAGAAAACAAAATACAATTAACCACAAACAATCCCTACAGAAATCCCCGCATAAAAGATACCCAAGACTCCCAAAGTCCAGGTGGAGTTCACCCAACTCTCAGCTACAGTCTCTGTTCCAGTGTAGAGGCTTGAGTGGCAAGAAATAGCTGTCCTCTTCTCTCATTGCAGGAATCCTCTGTAGCATTCCATGCAGGCTTTTCCTTCTCCTTTGCAACCAGCCCTCAGTCCCATATGCATGTCTGCAAAATCTGTTGCAGATGACTCCATTGGAGGGAGAAAACATCTTGTTCACTCCTGGCTCGGCTCAGCTCCTCTCCTGAAAACTGAGCACATGGGCTCTTCTCAAGACAGCTCTAGCCCACTGTCTGCACAGACTGCTGCTCTCATGTCATCTGACTGACCACAACACATCACACCAGCACGGCATCCTGTGGACCATGCTCAAAAATGCTACCACTCCCTGCTTCCAGAAGTTTCTGGCTGTGGGTAGCTAATCTGCCAAGCAACAGTAACCCACCCTCAGTAGATCTCTTAAAGAGATAGCCTTTTTTAGGCACATGGGTTACACATGCACTCTGCCAGGGCATACAATATAGATATCCATGAATATGCCACAAGAATCTGCTTAAAGAGGGAATGTGATCCTTTCCTGTTAATCAAGTTCCAAAGGGGTAGCCATGTTAGTCTAGGTCAGCCGAGCAAACAAGGAGTCCTGTGGCACTTTTAAAGACTAACAAATTTATTTATCGCATGAGCTTTCATCTGATGAAATGGAATTTTCTCCCACAGAAGCTCATGCAATAAATAAATTTGTTAGTCTTTAAACGTGCCACAGGACTCCTTGTTTCCTTTCCTGTTAATGTACTTGCTTGCTAAAAATGGCAGGCATAGGATAGATATATGCATTCTGTCAGTTGCACATGTGCAATTCAGGAAGCCCATCTGTTCAATTATTACAGGACTATTTCTAATTTTTACAATCCTGGGGGACACCACAGCCTTAATTGCCTTGTAAATGTCCTTGTGTCAGCCATAGATTTTCCGGCCCCAAGCTGACAGCATTATCCTTTCGACCACTGTTGGCTCTCTCATCTGGGTGTTCTGCAACTCAAGTGCTGGGGTGAGCTCCTCACACAGCTCCATGAATGGGTCACTGCTGGTCATCTTATGTTTCCAACACAAAGTATGGCCCTGTGGTCCTGGCCTAGAAGCAACAGTCTACATTAAGAACAGCATCAGCTCAGTCCATGCATCCATGCCCACATGGCTCCATTCAGTTTGTTCTATCCTAACTGCAAGTGCTGCCTCCATCTTCTCTTCACAGGGGTATCAGAGGCTGTGTTGGGAGCAATATATTCTGGCCACAGCTCGCATGAAGGTTCAAAAAGGAAAAACTGTCTCCATAAGAAGGATTTTTCTTGGTCCTAGTAACTTTGGAAAAGAAAGAGCCACAACTTCAGCAATGAACAGCATAGCACCACAACAACTGGACCAGAAAAATAGTTTTCATGGGCCATTTTCTCCCTCAATCCTAAGGGTGAACAGACAATCTCCCCACAACATTCTGCAAATGTGAGAATAAAACACCACGAGTTCTGGTGCTATGGATCCCGGAGTACGAGCCCAGACTGCTGTACTCCTAGTCAGGTCCACAGAGAACCAGTGCAGACATAAGACATGACCACAGTATGCTAAGATTGCCAGGCTACCATTGAGTAGGCTATCGTGCCTGGACAAACACACAGTTACTTAGGCTGTGGTTAGCAGGCAGTGAAGTCAAGGCTGTGCTGGAGAAGTCTTCTGCTTACAGTCACAAATTCTCGGCCTTATTCTCCCTGAGAATCCCCTTATGTGGTCCTCTGCAGAAGCAGAAACTTCAAAAAGATACATAGAAGGAACAGGATTTTTTTTTGCTTTCTATAAGAGATTGAATGATAATGGACTTATCCTGCCAGCTGCTGCTAACCTCCTAAAAGGAAATGAGTGTCCTCAGTTCCCATTGTTTTAATGTAATTTGGATGTACTCAGTGCCTCACTGAGACACTCAGCACCTCATAGTAGAAGCTAAATTAACTGTCTGGCTATTAACCCCAGCTACCCCCAGCTGGAATATTTAAAATTCTTCAGTTTTCCCATATTCCGCACTCCTGTGCTGACCGCTTCTAGAGCAGTGGTTCTCAACCAGGGTTACACACCCGCAGAGGGTTACTCAACTCATCTCCACCTATGTTTCTCAACCTAGGCTTTGCAGACCCCCAGAGAAGTCACAGGACGGGTTTAGGTGGATTGTCTGTGCAGGGCCAGCGTCAGGGAGCTGCAAGCAGGGAACTGCTAAAAGGGCCCCCCTGAAGCTAAGTTACATGCTTCAATCCCACCACCCGGAACTCAGGCTTCAGACACTGTTAAGTGAAAAAAAGGCTCAAGTATCACACTGAAAAGAAAGTCTAATATTTATATTTCAGTGGATTTATAATTATATAGTAAAAATGAGAAAGTCCGACGTTTCAGTAATAGTGTGCTGTGACACTTTTGTATTTTCATGCCTGATTTTGTAAGCAAGTAGTTTTTAAGTGAAGTGAAACTTGGGGTACACAGCACAAATCAGGCTCCTGCAAGGGGCACAGTACACTGGAAAGGTTGAGAACTGCTGTTCTCTAGAGAATATAAATAACGTATTACTGGTCATTCTGTTATCTCTACCACATAATAATCCATGGGATACCCGCTTATCTTTGGCCCCTCGTGTAAACATTCAACAAAATTATGTCTTTGTTTGACAAACTGGCTTCAGACAAAATCCTAATTTAGGAGCAAAGATGTGCTAGTTCTAACCTTAGTTCATGCAAAACTATCCATTTTGGTTTTGTGATTTCTCTCATTTAAAAATAGCAGCTTTTTATGTCCAGAAATCAATTCCCCTTTTCATGGAAAAGGGCAGAATTTTGGTAAGAAATCATAATTGCATGTTTTGGAGTAATCTACAAAACTGTAGGATTCTCCCTTTCCCTAAAGTAGAAAAGACAACAGCAAGGACTAATTAACTAATGTTTGGTAAATGCTTGGAGAACATCATATTAAAGTTGCTGCGAAAGATTGTGATTGTTGTGTCAGGAGACTAGCGAGATGGCTTTTACATGTGGACTTTCATTTAACAAATAGAAAAGACTCCATTCAAGAAAGCGACAAGGAGGAGTGTGCTGGTCCCATATTTAACAGTGCTTCAATGTGTCAATAAACATGACACTCTGGAAATGTACAAGATTTAGGGACTACAAACTAGTGAGAAAAGTTTAATGTATTAACCTACTGCGCCACCTAGTGACCACTAGTGGGGATTTTCTCTTAGGTCTTTACGCAGGGAAGTTACTGGTTATGTTATGAGAGACAACAGAGTCTTGTGGCACTTTTAAAGACTAACAGATTTATTAATCGCATGAGCTTTCGTGGGAGAAAATCCCACTTCGTCA